>PVIA01013549.1:0-31679 GCA_004024845.1 Tonatia bakeri | reverse complement strand
GTGGAGAATAGGAGCAGCGCCGTGAAGTGCGCGATGGAAGGGAGCGGGGAGTCTGGTGGTTTGAAGAATGAATCTGCGAGGTTGGGGGAAGCTGAGTCAGTAAATACTCACAAACACCATCCCTGTCGCCAGCTTCCTCTGGTTCCTTGGACCTAAAATCTTCAGGGATCTTTTTCTTAACTTCTTGGACATTGTCACTACATTTTTTAGGAAAGCCGTACCTACCTTGCCTTTCCCAACTCCACAGCGGCAGGGTAGAAAGGTGGGGAAGCTGAGGGTATCTTTAGGGGTGAGTTAGGGCGTGTGTGCGCCTTCCTCCAGGAGTTGTTACTTTGTTGCGGCGGCTTTCCTCCCCCCCCCCCCCACCGAGGAGGGATTCGTCTTTGGAAGTGCCAATCTCTGTCTAGGAGAAGGGGTGTGTTCGTCCCGTGGCGATGAGTAAATTTCAATACAAAAGGATTAGATAGAGAAGGGGACGAGAGATTCTCTTTGAGAAATTGAGGAGCATTTTGTGGAATTTAGAAATTTCCACAGGAAATCCCCACTGCCTCTTTCTAAGAGAAAAATTAGAATTTTAGTGGATATGTGTGGGTTTTATTTATCTGAGAATGGAGACAAGGTTTTGACAAATCTTGGACTACATGTATGGAGGCGTCTGCATCTGACCGTGTTTGGGCCAGATATCTGTGAGTGTGTGTGCGTGTTGACAGGTACACTCAGTTCAGATTCACTGGGCTGTAGTCACTTGCTTGCCATTCGTGCTACTAGTTTCCTTCAGAAGTGTCATTACAATTTCACTGCCACCACCAGGGAACAACTTAAACCACAGGGAGCACCACACCAGTGTAGCAAGAAGTCCACAGCCCTTGCAGCCCTATTGAATATTCATGTTTTTAAAAAAGTAATTCATATTTTTAAGCAGCTATAAATGCTCCCAGAAATCTAATTTTTAAGGCTGAATTGATTAAAATGTTTTTAGCTGGGAGAATTGTTTTGTTTTGACTGGGTAAAAAAAAAATTAAATCATTTTGGAACACTCTTCAAGTGTATTTCACTGCTTCCAGAGATGTAAAAAGGGGGAAAAAAAAAAAAGGTCCTTCTGGGGCTTACTGAAATCCAAAGTCAGGCAGTATCATTTGTGTAAGTTTCCCTGAGCAGAGTGGAGCTGATGTAGTGTGAGAGTGTGTGTTTCCAACCCCTTTCTAACATTGTTGGGATATTGACTGTACATCATATCTATTGATTAAGGGAGTAAGGTACACTGTTATACTTTGAAGTAAGTGTGAAGGAAATTAATGAACTGCTTTCTTTCTCTGAAGGCTGACGTTTACCATAAATGTCGTGTTTCTCCCTGCAAGCCACTCTGAATGATTTTAGCGTGTTGAGAAGGCGTGACAGGCCAGCCCAGAAGGAGGAAGGGGTGGGGGAAGGAGGGAACTCCGTTTAACAAATAAAAGAGAATTAACTTCATTGCTTTGGTCTCCTTCTATAATGATATTCATTTTAAGGACCTAATACACAGTTGTTCAGATTTGGGATTTAATTCTAATCAATACCGGCACCCTTAAAGGAGGATGGAAAAAAATGCTTTGAGGGAAGACTCCCTTCTATGAATATTTAATCTTTTTATCTTCTTATCTTTTAGAAGAAAGTGAGGCAGAACTACTAAAAGTTAAATGCTAATTGTGAAAGTAAAGAGGCCTTAACCGCTGTTTCCTTAAAATATGCCAGGAATTAAAAACTCAGCATCATATGATTACTATTTATGGGGGTACCTATTTTTAAGATTTTTTTCATTTGTATAAATTCACTTTAGAATCATATGAATTCTTCCTGGGACAATGGGTCGCAATGTGTATGTGAATTTAATGAATACATTGTATCCTTCCATTTATGTAAGGTTGGCTTGCAGCATTTGGGGATTTGCACAGGAGTTTGTATGTGGATCTTTCTTCATTAGAATAGTATATAAATGTATATGCATTACAGCTTCTCCCATTTAAAAAGTTGGGTATTTATTTCATAATGCTAATAATGGTCACAGGGCATTTTTTCTTATACTACTCTCCCTTCACCCCTACCCCCCAATAAGTGATTAGTGTTTGTCCTAATTGATAAGACAGCAGAGTTAAAACGGAAAGACAAAGAAACTTATATAATTGACCAAACATTAAGACAGCAATAATGTTGCTTCGAGTTTCAATGTAACTAGTCTTAATGGCACCTCTTTCTCCACTTTTCAGAAGTGACTCCATCATTGTTGAATCCCCCATATGAGGGAACCTCTGTAATTCACCGCAGACACAGCCTGACTAGCAAAGCATTTCACATTGCATAGAACTCAATTTATCTTTTGTGATATTGATCATTTGATCATTATTCCCTGAGTATTATATGGCCGTAACAGAGGTTTGGAAGGGGAAGGGGAAGAGAGATAGGAAGTACTGGCTTTCTAACCATTAAAAGTTTTCCCCACTCCAAATGAAGTTTAATGTTCTGGCAAGGAGGGGGTAGATGGATATTTTGCTCTCCCTTGCAAACCTGTGGGATCCACTTTCAATAAAGCTAAAATCTATTAGCATTCAGTATGCATCTGCAGCATAAATTTCATTTGAATTTCAAATTTAATAAACCAGGAGGTTTTTAATCATCCCTGGTTTTATTTGTTTGATATTAACATGCTTATTGACCGGGTCTGGTGACCAGTTTGATCATTACAGGACAGCAAAAAGTTAATTAAAACGACCACAGCCCCTTAATCATATCATCTGTCTCATCCATGTCGCTCTCTTTATTACCGGTGATGATGGATAGTCTCCCAGATTAATTTCTCTGTTTCTTCGATTTGGACAACAGCTTTTGGGACCTAATTTACATCCTGGGAACAACTTGCTCAAGTATATCTAACACCTTGCATCTACAATATACATCAACATCTCCTTAGATAGAGCAGAAAAGGAGAGGTTTTTTTTCACCCCCCACCCTCCGCGGCCCCAGGCGGGTTTGAGGATAATCAATGCAGCGGTTTGGAGCTCTTGCGCTTTCAGCTTTCACAACCAAAGAAATAGAAGGTCCTAAAAGCAAATTAGAGGCCTCGATCCCTGCTTTTCCTTTTCAGGGAGTGGGGACTGAAATATGCCTCTGCCGTTTGGGTAAACAGATTAAAATGCGTAGATACAGCGACAAGTAAATAAAGTCATTTGTAACCATTAAGTACAATTAGGGATTTATAGTCGAAAACATCAAAGTTATCCAGGCTTTCAAGCGTCCGGCATCACATCTACACCAAACAGGGTTTTCAACGTAAGTGTGGTCCGATGTATACACAGCGCTGAAAAAGCCTACTGGGGGAAAGGGGGTGGGGGCGATGCACACGAACTATATAGGCGCGTACCTCTGCTGGGCACGGTTTAAACCGGGCTCTCGGAATCTCGGTTTCCCGAGCGTTGGCAGGGCCGCGCCAGCTCTAGAAGCAGACAGGCGGGTGTCCGCTGCGGACCCCGTGGACGCGGTGCTGCCACGCATCCCTGGCGGGCGCCTCTTCCGAAAAGGAGAGACGGCCTCCGATCCCTGGCCACTGTGCCGGGACCTCGCGCGCGGATGCGTTGGCTGCGAAAATAAAAGCGCGAAGGGGACAGAGAGGCAGCCCAGCGCCGCCCGCGGCTGCGGGGCGGAGAGGGCTGGGCCAGGTGGGGAGTGTCTCCTGGTCCGGTCTGGAGTTCTCTGGTCCAAGTTTCTTTCCTGCTGAAAAGAAAACCTGGCCAGTGGCGGACCTGTGGATTCCTGAGGGGGTGCCCTTTTGCTGGCCACTCCTGCTTTCGGGCGGCTTTTCTAGGAAGTTGCCTAACATTTCCTGGGAAGGGAGGTAATAAAAGCCCCTCGCTGGTGGCAGATTGTTGAGCCGTAGGTGGGAAGGGATCAATTGGCCAGAACCCACAGAGGGCTGTATTTTCCTGATTGGAAAATGGGAACTTCCATGTTGAACAATGGCCCCTATTAGTGAGGTTATTCGGTTTCCAACTGTCCGGCCACTTTTACAGCCGAGTCCTTACTTTCCTGGTCCTGCTTAATGGGATGCATTTGTTGGCCACAGCGAAGCCATAGCGACTCTCGCTCTGCCCGCACGGGCTCCCCCGGTGGAGGCGAAGCGCGGCCTCGGTGGCTCTTGGAATACATGGGACCCCTTGGAAAAGCATTTCATAAATTTTTGTCTTAATTGACTATCTTTTCCTTCCGTGTCCTACTGCTTAATATTCATTTTTTTCTTCTCTGCCACTTCAAAGCATTCAAAAGTTAGGGATGGTTTAAGTAAGAGACGTCCTCACCTAACTTAGGATGTTGTGTGCTTTGATTCACTTTAGCCAGGGCATTTATTCATACTGCATACTTTCAGAAGACAAGAAGAACTTTCTCCATGTGGCAATCATACGAATATGTAGGTAAATTCATAGGTATACGTAGGAGAAAGATGAAGATATTTAGCAAAATTGGTCTACCTTCCCCTATTCAAGGAAGAAAAATGTGCATTTCCTTATTTGTGGTCTACATGCACCATGTTCACGTCTTCAGAGCAGGCTGATGCGGTCGAGGGCTAGTTCTACAGGCAGGCGTGCACTCTGCGGTATGTTTCACGTTCATCCTGCCGGCCCACGGGTGAGGTTCCCAGTGAACGCTGCAGCGCTTGCTGTCCCTCCTTCCTCATGTAAATGAAGGAAACGCGAGGAAAGGAGCGTGTGCTCACTTGGGAGAATTGTGTGTGTGTGTGTCTGGTGTGTGTTCTTGCTTTCCAAGGCAAGAGAGAAAGGGAGGCTTCGACATTCAGATGAGTTCCTCTCTGATTTGTTTCCTAGAATAGATTTGCTTTGACTGTTTTCTCCTTTGGTATTATATATTACTTTCTCACGGCTAACACGCAGAGTTAAAAACTACTAAATTCTTAACCTCAACACTATTGATTTCTTTTCATCCGGTTCTGTTACTGGAAGAGGCAGTGCTCCCAGATTACCCCACCGTCCCCTCCAGACGGCCGACAATTGCAATCGCAGTTTCGGGAAGATAAATGTTACTTTGGGAATTGTGTTTAATTACAAATAATCTAGGAGCTGCACCGGGTCTCTGGCTTTAACCACATATGTGTTCAAGTCCTTGTACGAGGTTTACAAAAGGGTGATGTTTTTGAAAGAAGACACAGTTCTCTTTCTAAAATCGGGGACAAGGTAGGATGCTCCCACTTGGTGTTTGTCAAGGGACCCTCAGATGTAACACAGACAAAAATAACACCAACAACGAAAACGGTGGAGGCCTCCAAGTACTTTAAAGCTTCAGAAAAAAAAAATTCCACTGGCATTTACCTTCAGGTCAATGTTATTAAAATGAAAACCTAATAACAAACCATCTTCTGTTGAGTTCTTAAAATCCTTTATACAAACCCATTTTTTAATAGAGAGCATTTTTGATCTCACAGATTCTTATTTTTTCTTACAGAAGTTGTATAGATTTTCCCTGAAATAGCCAAATTATTATTTTTTACAGTTCCTCTTGTAACTCAGCTGCCACCTTTGTGTGTCTCATTCTTTGCTTATATGGCAGCTCAATTAGTGTTGTTTGTATGTGTGTGCTTGCTTTTTTTTTTCTAATAGTCTTATTAACAAGAAAAAAGGTGGCGAACAGGTTATTCTCTTAACCTGACCTGGCTGTAAAGAGTAAGATGAGCAGCACTGAACAGATGTCCCCATTTAAGCCGTTCTTTTCCCACATGCCTGCTGGATATTGCAGGCGCGCAGGAAGCTCGCTTCAAACCTGGCCCATTTCAGGCCATAATGGCCACGTTATTTCGGCCCAGTGAACACGAACAAAATCGCGTGCTTTAGAATCATTCGACTCTGAGTCCAGGAAAAGCAGGGGGTGTGGTGGCAGTGGGGGTGGCTAGGGAGGGGTGCGTGTGTGGGGGGTGGGGTGGGGAGCCGATTTCATCTCGGATCGCAGGAAGAGAACTTGCTCAAAAGAATTTTTTCCCCAGCAAATATGGTATAATTTACAGCGCAATTTAATAATCCGAGGGGCAATGCAAAAGCCCTTTGCGTTGTAAACCGTTTCTAATTACCTGCCAGAGCAATTAGTTGACTATCACGAAGAAATTAGATCGCTCAATGTAGCATAAATAATGCGAATAATTTTGTAAGAAGAAGGGAAAGCGAGACCTGGTGTTTCTTTATAAGGAAATAACACCTCGTACTGTACGAGCCCTCCATGAACACATATTAATGTCTAGGCATGCATGACAATGAGTCCGCGCAGGAGCCCTCTGGCTGCGGTTCAGCACTTCTCCGTTGACGTATGCGGGGTGAAAGTCGGCTTCCAGGCGTTGGATCTCCAGCCTTCCAGCTCACAGTAATTAACACATAGCGACTTCAATGGGAAAACCTGTTTTCCAGATGATTTTTACAATGCAGCTTTATGTCTCATTTGGCAGTTTAAATAGCTGGAGTTGTTTTCTGGCTTCATCTCTACTATCATCTGTTGAGCATATTTTGCTTAGAATATTGAATCCCAACCAAAACTTGGGTGCAGGCTTGGGCTAAGCTTTTTTTTTTTTTTTTTTTCTTAAGAAGTGGGAATATCAGAAGCGGGTCTGTTAGAAGCCGCTTTGAAGACATCAGGGCAAAGAACTCTCATGGGGATGTGAAAGATACCTGCTTCCTTGAAAAAGGTTGCAAAATATATTGGAATATTTTTGTGTATTTCACCGTAACTTTTTATTTAAAAACCTCCTTGACTCATATTACACATGAAAACCCATTTCTCCTGACTCAGTGTTTCCTAGAGGGGAATTTGGGTGGCGGGTTCACACAATTCTTAGCAAAGAATTTTGAGAGTAGAGAGAAAACCTAATTTTGGAGGAAAACAGTGAATTTAAGGTATCTGATAACACTATGAAGCTCTTCGTGATTGACTGTGTTTGTAAACTACAAATGAGAAGAGAACTCCAAAAGATGTTTGGAAATTGATCTGTGCTCCCACACTTACACACATGTGTGTGTGTGCATCCACATGCACACACGCATGCTGTTGCCCACTGTGCCACATTTTCCAGTGCCTCTCAAATGTAGGGAGTCACTCTCCCTGGTAAATGAGGTGGGTCACACATTCAGGTCAAGGTAAATCAACCCGGAGAGCTTTCTTGGTCATCGAATTGGGTGTCTGTGTTGGTCACAGTGAAACGTGTTGTGTGAAGCCAGGATGTGCTTTGGTCTAGCACCGCTGTCAGGGTGAGTCCCGCCCCTGCAGCCCTCCTACTTTAGCGCCCCCACCCCCACTCATCTCTACACATTGAAAGCTTCTGGCCAGTTCATGTACTAACATCTCCTACAACTGAATTCAGTAAATTTTGTAAGACTTAGCAGTGGTCCTGGCCCAGCTGGTCAAATACGACCAGTTGCCTTCTCCAGAGAAGACGGAGAGGATTTTGCTGGTGACTGGGGAGTTCTGGATGGAAACAGAAGGAATCACAGTGATTAATTTGATCAACCCAGACTACAAAATGGATTAGTGCTGTTTATGGCGTCACGTCTATGCGGTCCTCCTCCCCCTTTAAATAGACCTGCACTGGCCATCTTAGGCTGTTTCCGGGGCTCTGGCTGTTGGGATAGGGAACAGGATACAAGCCTAGAGAGAGGAACACACTTAACAGTTGCCGCCCCCACTTCAGAAGGTGTTGTAAATAAAACATCTACAGCAGCTCTAGGAAATTCGTGATGTGATGCGCTAATCACTGGGTTCAAGGGCATCTACCTTATCTTGTGTGAAGTCCTTCTTCCAAGTCCAGACAGAAACGCCCACCTACTCGAAATAGGGGACACGTTTTTATTTAAGGATTGACAAGTGTCAACTCCAGCACTCAGTAGAGGTTACTTTTTAATAGGAAATAAAATCTTGATTCTTGCTTATGGATTCTGGAAAAGTAACAAATTTGTACAGATACTGAGAAGGCAATTTCTCACAATCGTCTTACCAAACATTCTGACTTCCTGAATTATGTTTCCAAAGCTCTTTCCACCCAATCCTTAGCATCACCCCTCCCCCAAAGTTTCTGTGAGGATTCCCCAATCTTAAGTAACAAGGACCCTGCTGGCCATGAAAGAAGGCTGCCCCATTTTAATTCAAAACAAGGACCAGGATTGCAGGACTTGGGGAGTGGGAAAATGAGGATCAAACCTTTTCCCCTGGAAGTGTCTGCACTTAACCAGCAATAGCAATGCAGTGCCCCTGTCCCTCTCCTTTGTCTTTATTTAAAGGATTCCTTTTTAATTTTTTTCCCAGTGTTCCTTAAGGTGAAGGAAGTAAGATGAACTGATCACTCTCGTCTGTAACTGCTCTAAAAACATTTTCCAATGGGGCCTCGTAAAGCCGACACATAGGACTTTGATCACCACTGAAGAAAGCAAACGTTGGAAGCACTGAAGCCCGCTACTCTGGAGTCTACACTAAGCATTTACAGCCCTGAAATGGAATGCCTGTTACCTTCAAAAGGGCAGCTATTAAGGACAGAAGTTGTCACTTTTCTGCCACGGATGGTGCTTCTAGATTATGCCTACTTTAAAGGAGGCAAAATCCCCCTCCCCTCGTGAAACTGGAAAAAGCAGTTGTTGCAACCTGAAACGATTTGATGGTGGGACCCAAGGTCAGTTTATGTGAAGCTTTCTAGATAAAAATGTTGGGACTAATGAATCCACTCCAGAACCTTTTCTTTTTTGGTTGAAGAAGTCCTGTAAGCTTAGAGAACAAAAGGAAGATGAAAATGATTTCTACAATTTTGACAAATCAAATAAAACTCTAAAAAGTTTGTTTGGTGCGTAGCAAACTATTAAGAGAGGCAAAGTCAAACCAAAAGAAGCATTTTGGTGCTATTGCTGAAAGGCACCTGCCTACTGATGTTATTGATTGGCTGGTATGGGGTCCTTAAAAGGAGCGTTTGGCTCAGTTTCAGCCTTTTAATAGATTTTAGCTGATTTAACATTTTCAGGCCAACTAAGGTAACATTTTACAATAAGCTTTAGATAGATATTTACAACTAGTTTTATTAGGTGATTTGCTGTTGATTTACCAAATCAAAACTATTTCTTAAAATTAAGCGTCGGTGATTGGAATTTCCTATCCCTTAACGACCTAAGATTTAAGAACAGAAATTCCAAAAACTGTTAGGAATGGGTGGGGAAATTGTGGGTTTAGAAGTCTGCGGGAGGAAACTACCACCCGTCGTTCACTTGAAAAAGACCTGGTACGTCCCAGCTCGTAACTCAAAGGGAGTACCTGGGGGGCCGAGTGTCCCAGAATCACTTAACGCGTCGGCAGCCCCCACGCTCCGCGCGGGAGCAGGCTGGCCGAGGTCGCCGTCGGCACGGGAAGCCGTTAAGATCCGCGCCTTAGCTGTCCCGGCACCTTCAGAGGTGCTCCCGCTTTTGCTTTCACGTCGCCCCGGGGTTTTGCACTACGAGTTTACCAAGATCGTGCGTCCCTTTGCTCTGCTAAGGCCATCTAAGGGATCGGGTCAGGAGACAGGCAAGAAGCACCGCGGGGCTGGCGCTAAGGGCGGGACCGGGGCAGAGAAGGAACAGGAGGGACAGGCGCCCTCGCTCGCGCTTCCCGAATCGGCAAATACTCTGCGCTGTCCCGGAGCGGAAACTTCCCAAGAAGTCAGCTTAATTACTATCCTGTCCCAGGGGACTCTAGAATAAAAGGTGAGTGAGCAGTGGCCAACTTTCCCCACTCGCCCCAGGACCCGGAGGAAACTGAGTGACGCTGGCTGATCGCAGTCAAGAGGGCCGCCCGGAGCCAGGGGTGGTGGGGCGTCCCGCAGGCCGTCTTGCCGGAGCCTGCAGCGGGGCTCTTCCACGGATCCGCGGGGAGTTTCCGCGCCCGGCAGTCACAATATTTGCACTCCCCTTTCTTCCCCGCTCGCCACTCCCTTTCCTTCCGTCCTCCTCCTCGCCCCCACCCGTGACTGCCGTCGCCCCATGTCCCGCTCGCGCGCGCCCGCTGGCCGCAAGCCTGCACCGCCTCGCACCCCGAACCCCGGGCGCAGGCCACCCGCCGGGGGGCACACGCGTCCCCGCTCGCCCGCGCGGCCCAAGCTCCGGCGGGCGCGGGAGGCGGAGGCGCGGGGCTCGGCGGAGGACCGGCCCAGCCCCGCCCCGCCCCACCCTCCGGCCCTCCCATCCGCTTAGCCGCGCTCTCCCGCCGAGCGCCGCAGCCGGCTCCGCTCTCTGGCCGGCTGGGACCCCAAAGGCCTCCGCGGCTCCCGGGCCTGGAAGGCTACGTCCGCCCCCGCCGAGGGGGGAGGCGCCACACCGCCCCAGGGCGGCGGTTTCGCTTGGATTCCGGGCGGGCACAAAAGCCCCTTTCCGCCGACCAGGCGGGACGGTAGTCGGTGCGCGGCGGCAGCTCCCCACCCCTGCACTCAGCCGCCCGCCCCGCTCCTCCTCTTTCCCTCCCCGTCCCTCCTCCTCTCCCACCCCCCGAGGGCTCACACACCCCGCGGGCGGGGAGGTGCCGCCCTCGGGGCAGGCCCGCTGGGAGGGGGCTGCGGCCGCGCGGGGGGCCTGCCGCGCCCCCGGGCCGCCGACCTGACTCCCGCTGGGCGGCCGGCGCGGCGCTAGGTGGAGGAAGGCGGGGGCTGCGGGCTCTGGGCGTGCGTGCGGGAGGGGGTCGCGGACAGGTCAGGCGGCCTGGGACCACCCCACACGGGCAGTAGTTGCATCTCCTGCTTTGCAAGTCTCCCCCTCCAGGTTTTCCCTGGACAGGACTGGACTGTTAAAGCGTCTTTAGAAAATTTATATTCTCGTTTTCTGTTGGCGATGATACATCAGAATTACCCAAAGGGCGGTTTAAAACGCACATTGCTGGGCCTTAGCCCCAGACTTGCTGCTTTAAGTAGGTCTGGGGGGTGAGAACCGATAATTTGCATTTCTAGCTAGTTCTCACGCGATGCTGAAGTTGCGGGTACCACACCATTCCATCTCTCCACGCCTTTGATGTGGGGGGAGAGGATCACCCCCGGGGATCCTAAGTGAAAGCTTTGCTTTCATTGCCAGGGTAGTTTTTCCTCTTTTGAAGGTAAGCTCTATGCTGAGTATGGCCAGAAGCTCTGCATTTGAAACTGACCGAACGCCGGAGTGTGATTCCAGTGCCCACAGGAAGCCATCTCCTCGCATTCAGAGCCCAACTAGGGAGACGGGTCTCCCCGCTCCAGCGCAGATTCAAAAGGGAAGCATTCCCTTTTGACGTAATGACAGTTTCCTGTCTTATCGTCTTTATAAGTTTCTGGGTTTGGTTTTTGTTTGTTTGTTCAGTTCAATGTTCTGATTATTTTTGCATGTTTTATATTTTACTAAGGATGTAAAGAATTTTAAAGCAGGGCAAAAAACCTAGATTTAAACAGAAGAAATCTGAATGAAACTATTTTTAAAAGCCACGTTGCTGTTGAAAATTTCTCTGATTTTTTTTTAAAAAGCATATCTATTTATTTAAAGGGAACACAATTCATATTACCACTTTAAAGAGACCCCCTGCCCTCTCAAATCTGCTTCCTTCAAAAAAAAAAGTATTTGAAAATCTAGTGTGAAATAGATTTTAACACTCCAATCCAGTTAGCCGAGGAAAGTTGAGAGTAGAGGCAAACTACCCAAAAAGAGACCCACTAAACTCTTCTTGTCCTCAGTGGGTGGTATTAATCATCTGGTTTGAGCCTTGTAGTTTTCATTGTCAAATAGTTGGATTCTCTCAAAGGCAAGAAAATTGGAGACTTGCATTCACTGTTTTTCAAGAGGAGATTAAACACAAAATCGATTTAATGGAGCATCTGTAATCTTAAATACAAGAAGTCAAGAGCTAAGGCTATAATAGAAAGGTTAGCTTTCCTCCATTGTTCACACAATCTAACTCATATTTTTGGAACTTAATTATCAATGAAAGCTACTACATCAATGCAATACAGTATAGGCAAATTACAAGAACCTTTTACTTTCCCCAATTGGGTTTAAATTGCAAATCTTAACACTGAACAGTGTGCTTTTGGCACTGAATATTCAATACAGTGAAACGTGTTTTAAGTGAACCACCCAAGGGCCCAGGAACATTTGCTTAATAATGATACTTTGCAATTCTATAGGGCCTTTCAGGCAAGGATCTCAAGTGGAATGCTCTTTAACTATACCCTGCATGGGAAACCTTGGGAATATTTTAAAGTGCTCACTTAAGGCCTATTGGAAAGAATCTTTAGTATAGATTTCACAGTATGGTTTTAAGAAATGGTGTATTGCAGAACTTTTAGTCTCAGGGGTATCAAATTTATGGGCATTTGATGGGTACTGAATATTTATTAGTTATTCTATGTAAAGCTTAAAATGTATATTTTACCCCAGCTATTGATTTCGAAAATTTTCAAACTACAGAAAAGTTGAAATAATAGTACAACGAAACATTTAATTTCAGTGAACACCCACATTCCTTTTTATCTATTTTTATCTACATTGTTCCCATTTTGTGACAATTGCTTAGGGTTCTCTTAGGAAGGTAGCTAGGTAGATAGGTAGAGAGACAGATAAATGATAGATAGATAGATAGATAGATGATAGATAGATAGATAGATAGATGATAGATAGATAGATAGATAGATAGATAGATGATAGACAGATATCAACATAGTATATCTAACTAGACAGGTAGATACAGGATATATCCTTATTTGTTTGCTTGTTAGTTAAGTCACGTACATTACTCTACCCACTCATTCAAAGTAAGTGATGAACACCATTTCACTTCCCTCCAATGCTTCAGCACACTTCGGCTGAAGTGTATTCTTCTACCTAACTATAATACCAATATAAAGAAAACATTCTTACTGTTTATTTTTAAAAGGCATTTCAAAGTCTTTTTTTGGAGTTTGGAATGTCTGTAAATTTTATCAGTCTTTTCCGTGAACTTAGGAAATGAGATGTAAGCCAGCGCTGGTATAAACAGTTCTCAAATGCTATTCTATTACCTGGGCATTTGGGGGATTTTAAGAACCTGAGATACTGATTTAAGGAATTGCTATAGAAATAACATACACTAAGTGGTTTGAAATCACTTCAAAAACAATACAAGAAAAAGAATCCTTTTTGACATGCTTATGGAACACAAGAAAAACATTTATATTCCAGTTCAAACCCCCCTCCCCACCATTAATCTGCTTTTACCTTAATTAATGTTTGATCTAAATTATCAGGATAATTGTCTTAATTATCCACTTCATTTTGGTAGTCAGTGTAGACTTGACCAAAGTGAAAATAGCATCAGCAGTTATGTACTTTGAGAAGTGTATGTAGACAATTTACATAATTTAGCCAAAATGGCCAATTAATTGGTGTAATTATGAATGTCTAGACTTAGCTTTTATGGGTAGGCAGAAGAACTAAAACCTCTCCTTTTTCCAATGGTTGCCTTCCTCCAGCTTTAAAGATTTATATTTTTCCTGTATTGAATATTTTTACATTCCTAATGTAAAATATTCTCATATTTTTAATAATATAGGCATGTTAATTAAAAGTAATTATCCAAAGACTATCAAGTACATCTTCTTGCCTCTTACAAGTCCTTGAATCAGGACATAACTTAATGTGTGATTTATCCCACTTTTAGAAATGTATATAATTACATATTTACCTCTGTAGTGTTAGTGCCTTACACTTAATATTCACTCATTAGCATTATTATCTCTTCTATAGAAAGTCAACTCTAAATACATGAAATTCCTGCAGCTTAAAGCCATTTTACAAATAAATGCGGATAATTTTTCAGATTTTTAGGTGTGAAATTCATCCAGCTTTAAGTACAAATTAACAGGAACATTAAATTTTATGCATACAATTACCTTCTTGGGACAGAATCACTGTTACTTTGACTAGATAAATGTAATTGAATGTTTTCTCTTATTCTTACGTAGTTCACATTTGTAAACATGTCTTTCTACAATATTTCAATAAAGTCTTATTTTCTAAACCTATTTGTCAAGGCAAAGCAAAAGTGTTGATAGTTGTGTTAATTCTATTAAAGAACTACAGTATGAATAACTAGCAGAACTTAAGCTTCAGAAAAGTATGGCTTGAGTTATAATCCATGTTTTCTGACAGCTACTCATGGTTATTGTCTGTGTAACATTTGTTATTATTGATAACTGAAAGTAATGGAGAATAAAATATTTCTGTAATTGATATGCCTTCCCATACATCTGGAGAAGCTGTAAGTACAATGAATACTGAATTACAAATCGGGAAAACTGGTTTCTGTTTTCCCTTGGACTGATTCTCTGTATGAGGTTAGACAACATATTGATAGCATAAGCTGCTGGAGCCTCAGTTTGTTCATTTATAAAATAGGGGTATAACTTGCCCTGCCAGCTCCACAAGATGGCTTTGAGGATCCAGTGAGATAAGGGATGTGGATTATCCTACTTATCACATACCTACTCCAACAAACATAAGCAACAGATGCTAATTTCAAGATACTTGTCGTCTCTGAGTAGGAGAGCAAAAGTTTAGGAAGTCACCAACACAATGTATAGTAGAAAATTGAATGTGTGCTCAATAGTTGTACAAATCGTTACTTCGGGTCAGTAGGAAGCTGCAAGAACAAACATCTAGGGGTCTTCGGTGGATTCTAAGGAGATACATGGAACAGATGTGGAACATTTTGAGGATTAAAATATTTTTCAGATTTTTGATGGGTAAACCCTCAGACAAACCTAGAGCAGTCCTTGTTATTGGACACATCTGATAAAACTATACATGGAGCAATAGCATACAATATATTTCTAGTAAAATATAGGTAGAAATAAAAGGTAATAATAGTGAGTTAGGGAAGAACTAATTGGTGTTTTGCTTGGAGTATCAGGTAAAATGGTGTTCTGAGACCTAATCAGTAAATACTGCCTTGTACCAGTATCTGATATACAAAAAAAAAGACAGCTGGCTTCAATTTTTTTTTTGTTTTTATTGAAGTAAATGGGTCTCCAAGTCTGTCATCCTCTTTTGTTTGTCAGGGATGAGGTCCTGCCCACTTTGGAGCTCTGGCTCTACATCTGTCATCCCTTTCACCAACGAGGCTCAGAGTCCGGACGGCACAGCTGCCCTGTTCTTTTCACCCTTCCCTAGGCTGGGAGACGCGAGACGGCTGGCTGGCCGGTCATGTCTGTACCAGCACTCTCGTGTAATTGTGATGTTCTTCCCTTTATTTGGAGAGCAGAACTTTTCCGTTTGAAAGGTCATTGGAGTGTTTATTTTACTGTGTGTCCCTATTTAATTATTTTGCTATGAATTGTACTTGCTGATAAAACAATGGTGTCAAACTGTTAACCATAAATTATGTTCTGCCCTGCACATGTGGGCATTTACATAGACAGAAGTAGTTAGTGAATGGCAGAGGGAAGGAGAATCCAGTTGGAAGGTTTTGGTTAGGTTTCTTTCCAAATCAGGACTAATCTGTTGACTTTCCAAATAAGACATGTGGACATAGCAAAGAGTCTTTTGTGTTTGGAAGTAGCAAATTCTACTAATTTGGTATTAATGGCTTGGATCTGTCACAAGAACTGGAATGTTGAGAATCAAATAAATGGTTTTTCTATTGGTTGACAACTGGCTGGTTCTGGCTTAACTCTGCAGCTTTGAATTGGATGGAGTTAGCAGAGACAAGATGAAAGTTCATTTGGGCTTTCTTTTCACTGGCTATTCAGTGTGTGTGTGTGTGTTTGAATTTATCTTTAATCATCCCAATAATCCTGATGGGAAAAAATGCTAATTCTATTTTCTCTCTCCAGAAATTTAGATCATTCCACAGGTGGGTTTGGACAGTTCCAAAGAAACAGACTTTAGAGCCAACAAACAGCAAACCAAGTTCCGAGGAAGATATTCCAAACACCAACTGCGGCCGAGACAGATGACTTCTGATGATAGTTTCTGTTTGGAAATTGAAACTTAGTTTTTAGATATGAGAGTATTTTGCCAAAGAAACCCATGCCCAACTAAACTTACCTTAGGAAACTTAGTGACATAAATAATCAAGACTAAAATTTCTACACACTAATACACAGAGGTCGAGTGGAGTAGCTGGAATTAAAGCTAAATAAATCACTAAATAAGAAAAATAATTGAAGACTTTTTGTTACTTTTTAATTGTTGGGGAAAAAATTTAGAAGTCCCTTTGTCATTTGAAAGATTTGTCTGTCAACTATTAGTACTGTCCTGTACATTTTAGCAAGATGGGCATCATTAAACCTAAATCTAGCTGTGTCTACATCAGAACTGGAGCTTCAAGTACCTCTTAGGGTTGCCCACACTTGTTATTTCAGCTTTGTTTCTATTCTAAACTGTTAAATGTTCAACAGCAGAGCAAATCAGAAAAATGCCTTGATTACTCCATTATGTTCTACCCAAATACCCAGGGAGCACTGAAATGAGGCATCTAAGGGTACGCGTCCTTGCTCAGTGCCGTGAAGGTAAGTGCATGATGTTGATACAGGGCCGTCACA
Source organism: Tonatia bakeri (assembly GCA_004024845.1). NCBI lineage: Eukaryota > Metazoa > Chordata > Mammalia > Chiroptera > Phyllostomidae > Tonatia > Tonatia bakeri. Next base: position 15,118 of record PVIA01013549.1, on the reverse strand, counting down.
TCCTTTGGCGTCCCCTTCGAGTCTCCATTGTTCTTAACCTTGGCTATGCTTTCACACTCTGTTCAGAAGTTTTCAGAAATCCTGATATCTGGGCCCAACTTTCGGAAAATGATTTAACTGGTCTAGGATGTGGCCTGGGCATTGGATTTTGATAGCTCCCCAGCGACTTTTGAGAAATGATTTTAGCCTGTAGCTGTGGTGGAGTGCCATTGACTCAAGGGTTTGGAGTGTGCTTGAGATTTCACAGTCTAGCAGTCCCTCTCCTGGTTTCTCCTCCAGGTCTCCAGTAAGGGGTGACAGTCACAGTCAAATATCCACAGGGGAGAAGCAGATAGGGTAATTTATATGAATCCTCAGTGTGACCAAAGTAACACGATTCATAGCCCTGTAGTATAGACTGTCTTTTCTCAATTACCTCAATATCCTGTATTAAATGCCACCATTGCTGTCATAGATTTTAAACTCTTATTAAAAGGTGTTGTTTCTTTAAATATTTCTTTATATAATATTATGTACCTAGAAGTACTTGGTAGGTTTACTTAAATAATAGTTATTTCAGCATTCTTTCTTCATATTTCTCCCCTGACTCATGTTCAGTAGGCTCAACCTAATGTTATCATTGGGGAAAAGGCCTAAGTTCAAGGTTTCTCCACTGACAGTTACAGAGAATCTTCTTTCAGACTTTTACCTACAGGAACTAAAAACCTCCTCTTGTATTAGTGAGTCTTATCTTTTACCTTATTTTTTTAAAATCACTTGTATAAATTCCAAGCCCTGGCTGGCATAGCTCAGTGGATTGAGTGCGGGCTGCGAACCAAAGCATCGCAGGTTCGATTCCCAGTCAGGGCACATGTCTGGGTTGCAGGCCACCACCCCCAGCAACCACACATTGATGTTTCTCTCTCTCTCTCTTTCTCTCTCCCTTCCCTCTCTAAAAATAAATAAATAAAACTCTTTAAAAATTAAAAAAAAATCACTTGTATAAATTCCTATTTATTTTCTAGTTAATTCTCTGAGGTTTTTCTAGGCAGATAGTTGTAGGTAATCATAATTTGGTCTCTTCTTTAATTATAGTTTTCAATCTTTTATCTGCAATTCAGTTTGAAAGTGGAAAGTTTATAAGTTTGGCACTAAAACCTGAATTGAATGGATGTGAGGCTGTTTATAGTCTTTATGTTTCCATTTTGTAGTAATATTCATACTTTTTATTATAGAAATATTATTGATTATACAATGCTGAATCAGTTTCTGTTATGACACGATAAATAGTAAATTAACTTTTCTAAAATAAGAAAAATTCTAAATTTTGTAATATATCCAATCCCAGAGTATAAAAAGAAATGTGAAATGTTTTTATTGCTTATCTTGATGTATTCAGATTTTTGCCTCTTTATGGTCATATTTAATGTCTAACTCCCTATTTATTTTTTTATCAAAAATCTAATTCATGTATATGGAATTAAGTTCTTTTTTTGTGATTATAAAGTTGATTTGGCCACTTTTAGTAATGGTGAGGTTGATTTTGCCATATTTCTTCAGTAGAGGAAATAGCCACTGATTACAACAAAAGCTTTACATGTTGAAGGAAAAAAAGTCGTATTTGAAAGTATAAAGTTGACTAGAACTTGCTTTTACTCAAACATATTTAAATTCTTTATATAGACTCTGAAAAGTAGCATGGAATATTTTGTCTTAATTTCAGCTAACTGCAGGCCACTGGGAAATTATATAACTGAATAGCAGGTACCATGATGATGAATTTGTATACATAATCTATTCAGTTATATGTTAACTGCTCATGGTGATTATTTTAAGTTCCAGTTATACTTATTACATTTTTTTGTTTTTCTTTTTTATAATTTAATCAATTTTTTAAAAGATTTTATTTATTTTTAGAGAGGGAAGGGAGGGAGAGAGAGAGAGAGAAACATCAATGTGCAGTTGCTGGGGGACATGGCCTGCAACCTAGGCATGTGCCCTGACTGGGAATCGAACCTGCGATGCCTGGTTCTCAGCCCGCGCTCAATCCACTGAGCTACACCAGCCAGGGCTTATTACGTTTTTTCTTTAAATGAATAAAGACAAAATTCTACTGTCAAAAGCTACCTCAGTGTAAATAATCTTTGAAGAAAATGTGATTTAGGGACTTCTAGTTAAATATAGCAGATTGAACATGTGTACTTTTCTGCTGTCTCTCCAGAAATCTATCAAAACCATAATGAGAGAATATGAGAAAGCAAAGTAGAACCAGAAAGTAAACTAAAAAACAAGTAGTTCTGGAATCCAGGAAACAAGACAACCAAAGAGAAGAAGTGACCAATGAGTGTTAGGTTTAGAGAGAGCAACCAATCTAGATTAAAACAAGAAGCTACAGGAAGGAGCATAAAAAGAGTTAAATGAAATGGAGGCAAGCAAGCTACCTGATACAGAGTTCAAAACAATGGTTGTAAGGATGCTCGAGGAGCTTAGTGAGAACTTCAACAAAGAGAAAACAAGTATTAAAAAGTACATAGAAACCATAAAAAGAAGCAGTCAGAAATGAAGTGCACAATGTCTGAAATGAATACACTAGAAGGAATCAACATCAGGCTAGATGAAGCAGAGGGCTGAATCAGCAATTTGGAGCAACGCGTAGTAGAAAACACCCAATCAGAACAGTGAAAAGAAACAATTTAAAAAATGAGAGTCTAAGAGACCTTTGGAACAACGTCAAGCATAGCAGCATCTGAATCATAGGGGCGCCTGAAGTAGGACAGAGCAAGGAATTGAGAACCTGTTTGAAAAAATAATGGCTAAAAGAAACTGTGGGAGGGAGAACTTCAAGAAAAAAATGCAAAAGTAATGGATTATTTGATGTGCATAAGCCTCCAGGGAAACTGATGCGTTTTTGACAAATTTGTTATAGCTTTGGGGGAAAAATAGCCAAAACTACATAGAAAACTAAACCAATGTGAAATCAATGAAATTAATAACTCTAGGAAAAACAAAAAGGTTAGTGAGAGGGAAAATATAATCAGAATATAACACTTTTCTCAATAGTAAACGATATTTACCAATTATTGATCTAAGTAAATATTTTGATATAATGTAGATGAGGGAGACACATGTATTTTTTGGAAGAGAAGTAAGGTGGTATAAGATAGCTCAGTCACTCATATCATCCATAATAGGAATCAATAAGTAATATAAGAATTATCTATTTATAATTTGAAAATATATACTTAATTACTAAAAATGGTTGCTTTGAGCTATAGTATTTGGTCAGGGAATTGTGAGAATGGAAGGAGGAAGCTTTTTAACAGTATTTGATTTTTATGTCATTTGTGTATGACATAGATAAAAATTAAAATCAATTTGAAGAAATACCATAAAAAATACCCAATATGTGATTTTGAGGAAACACCCTCAAATTGTTATTTCACTTCTAAAGCAGTTAATAGGTACACATGTAATCTTTTAAAATAAAGGCTTCCTAAATATAAATATTGTATTCAAGTTGTTACTTTTGGGAATGCTAAAGCTAAAGTTCTCAAAAACTCAGTTCTGTGGGCTCAGAATTCCAATCAAGCTATGAGGAAAACATAAAATAGGTTATAACAATAAAGGAAATACTTTACATGTTTTGGGTTTTATTTCTCTAGCTACATTCCTCATTTCTCTATCTCTATTTCTCCTTATCTCTAGCTAGATTTATTTTCCCCTCTTTGATTTCCCAGGGACACAGTGTCATAGAGGCAATATACCTGGGTTAGAATTAGCTCCATCACTTACTACTATGTGGTCTTGGACCCGTAGCTTAGCTCCTCTAAGCACCAGTTTCTTCTCTAAAATCAGATGATAAGAGTGTCCATCTCATATCAGGATGGTTGTGAGGATTAGGTGAAATGAAATATATTACTTAGCAAAATGTTTGCAATGTCACAGATATTTATTAAATGCTAACTACTATTATTCTTTCCTTCCCCCTTACTTTTCCTTCTTCCTAGATAAAAAGATATTTAGCTCTGTTAATATGTTTTGTCTTCTATCACTGAGTAACTAGGCTTTTCTTAAACTTGTTCCATAAAATAATTATCTCATTATCTCTAGCTGCATTTATTTGTATAAACAAATAAATTATGGGCCATTATATGCTCTACAACTGAACTAATTTCTTAATGTGTCTTTATTATGTATTATGCAATAACAGGTAACTAGTTTCTAATGTTCTGAGGGAGTAAATTTAATAATAATAATAATTATGTAGGACTTGCATTTGTCAAGTTTAAATTGCTATATGTATAAAATCCGATTAAACCTTTGATGAAGTGCAGATAATTTATTATCCTGATTTGGCAGATGAGAAAACTGAGTTTTGACGATGGTATATAATTTGTTATAGGCTATATAGTTTATGTCTCTAAAAGGCATTTTATTTTGTTCTGGTATAATACATTATATGTCCTAATTCATTTTAATTTCATCATTTTAGCACTATTGGAAGTCTTGCTGAATAGGTAATAAAACAATGTTTTAAAACTTAAATATATAGTCAGTAATTACTTTATGCCACCTATTGGATGGCATTTTTTAATCCTAAATAACTGTGGGGCTACCCTGGTTGCTAAGGGTCAGTAAAGCTTCCCCCATTTATTGCTCTGATTGGTTTATTTGTGTATTTATGCATTCAGTAGCTGCAGAGTGCCCCCTGTGTGACAGGCACTCCGCTTGGTGCCGGACATCCACAGAGGAAAAGGGACGGCCCGTGTCCTCCAGCCGTCTAGTGGGGAGACCGATCGTACACTTTGTAGCACAATGCTGTGAAGGACATAATGCAAATGTGAACTGGCTCTCAGAAGAAAAAGCACCCCGGAGCAAGCACAGTGTCAGTCCTCGTTTGGGCCAGGCTCTACTAGGCCATCCAGGAGCAGAGGACCCCTCATCTGGAACTTGCCCTCCTCTTCTTGAGGGGTGACCCCACACGGATTGCTGTGGCATTACCTTTTTACAAAACTTTCTCACGGTGACATTTCCCCACTGTTTGTGGCAGTAGCCCTCTTGAGACGTCTCACTGTCTTATGACTCCTCTACCACGTGGGCAATATTCTGATATCAATCTTAATCTTAACAAATGGGCCTCTGCTTGCTAGGGCCCTTGGCTTGTTGGCTTTGCATGCCTATTTTCAAGTGAGTAGCAGACTGGGGTTCATTTTCTGGGGTCAAGTTCACAGAGGCACTCGAGCAACATGACCACAAATTCCATGCTTCTTTGCTACGCTGTACTACCTCTGACCCCACACGTTTAGTATCTCTGTAAACAGGAGGCATAGGATCTGCATAATGATCCCATATTTGTGTTGCTCTGCTCTGTCCACTGTTCTTGTGAATTCCTGGTATTAGAATGCCACGGAGGGGAATAGTGTGATCACAAAGACTAATGCATCCCTGAAAAGTTTCAGGTGTAAGGTGCTGGCCAAGAGTACAGTGATTTGAATGTTGGTCCTCTTCACGGTCATCCTGGGTGAGTTACTTAACTCTTTAATGCTCAATTTGCTCACCTATAAAAGGAGAATATAGTAGTATTGATTTCACACAGCAGTTGAGAGGAATAAACTATCAGAAGTACCTAAGGCAGACTGGCTCAACTGTTTCACAGCACATGCTGGGCCTTAATTTTTGCATAGAGTCCAGCAGGCAGAGGTTGCCAGCACTTTTTCTGCCTATAGCTCAGCATGTTCTCCAGGGGATTGTGCTACGCGTGCGTATTTCTCCAGTGTGTCTCACTTTGGTATTTGCCTCAATTTCAGAGACTGTATCTGCAAATGGCAATTTTTCTACTGTCCTTCCACTGCTGAAACTGCAGCTACTGTGAGCTTTTGCAAGGGAGTCTAGGGAATGTATTAATTGGGACACTGGGAACTGGATGAGTTTCACTTGCCTGGTGGTTATTTCCCAGGAACCCTTTTATATTTTTACTTCAACTTGTACCCACAAATACATGGTAGTGGTAAGCAAAAAATTATACAGAAGCTCAAAAATTGTGAATAGGTTAGTAACATTGTTCCCAAAAGTGTGTATTTCAATGTCATTTTTTATTAGTGTGGAGCACCTAATAATTAAGAGTGTGACAAACTGTTGCTTTTTCTCTATTATAGAAATAGTAATGGATTGTTGTGACTCAGAAAATATGAAAGTAATTTTTTTAAAGTAATATGTTTGGCAAGTAAGGATATAAAATGTGGACTAATCTTATTGAATCATAATGTGTATCTTAATCACAGACTCCATAAGAACGCCAACATTTTAACTCTAAAATTTCAGATACAAAAGATCAACATTTGAATACTTGTATTTTGATAATAGTTTACATTGCTTTAAGAATTTCTTTTCAAATTTAATTTTTATTATGTAATTTTATTAAAGCCTTAATGAGCAAGCAGAATTTTCTAAATGTCTGCTTAGTGATTTCCCCCCCAGTTTTATTGAGAAATAAGTGACACACATCACCATGTAAGCTCACAGTGTACAGCATGACAGTTTAAATTACGTGCATGGTGAAGTGATTGCCACAGTAGGTTTACTTAACATCCATCATCTTATATAAGTACAATAAAAAGAAAAGGAAAAGTCTTGTGATGAGAACTCTTAGGAGCTACTTTCCTACACAGTATCATAGAGCATTTTGTAATACAGTTGTCATGTGCGTTACAACCTTGGTACTTACTTATAAGTGGAAGTTTATACCATTGGCTACCTTCATCCACTCTACCCCCTACTACTGCCTCTGGTAACCACAAATCTGATCTCTTTTTCTGCGAGTTTGGTGGGGGGTTTTTATTTATTTATTTTGATTTTTTTAGATTCCACATATAAGTGAGATCATACAGTATTTATCTTTCTTTGCCTGACTTATTTCACTTAGCATAATGCCTTCAGGGTTCATCCAAGTTGTCACGAATGGTAGGACTTCCTTTTTATGGCTGAATAACTGTCCATTGTATGTGTGTGTTGTGTACGTGTATATGGGCTCCCTTTTCTCCACATCCACGCCAGCATTTGTAGTCTCTTGTCTTTTTGATGATGGCAATTCGAACAGGCATTAGGTGATAGATATCTCATTATGGTTTTAAACTTTAAGAATTTTTAAACAGAATCTGTCATGAGACAAATCTTAAAAATGAAATATTTCCTTCCCTTGGAAGCAGATCTGGAACCACCCTGAGGTCTAAATGACAAGTGCAAGTGTGAGTCAAAGAAGGTATTTGTAGGATTGCTAGGAGGCTAAAGTGAATCGCCTCTTAGAACTTTACCTGTCTACCCCATTGGTTTGAAAATCCTTCAAGAGTAATCTTAGACCTCTTTATCTTTCTTCCATAGAAAATGCTAAATGAATACTCAGATGAAATAAATCCACACCAAACATGATGAACTTGAGATCTGAAGTTCATGGAATGAACTCTAATTTAAATTTTTATTGAAGTCTAATAATTCTTATCTATGTCACTTTTAACTTCTATCACTTCTGGTGAGGTTGTTAGAAGACCAGGCTTTGAGTTAATTTGCAACATTAGATAGGATTTACTATGCTGTGTAGAAACCAACCTAATAAAAGTTTGATGAAGATTTTTTTTTAATTCTCACCTGAGGATATGTTTATTGTTTTTAGAGAGAGGAGAAGGGAGGGAGAGAGAGAGGAATAGAAACATTGATGTGAGAGAAACATTGGTTGGCTCTTGCACTAGCTGCAACCAGGGACTGAACCTAGGAACATGCCCTGACCGGGAATGAAACCTGCAACCTTTGGTTCATGGGACTGTGCTCCAACCAACTGAGCCACACTGGCCAGAGCTGAAGATTTTTTTTCTTTAATAATCATTGTAAAATAATGGTTCAGAGGACCATATGGAATCATCCGTGCAAGGCAGACTGCTTCTAATTATTTTGTTTCTTTCAGAACACCAAATATTGGACATAAAATAGGAAGAAATTAATATTCAAAATGCACAATGTCTTTGGTTCTTTTCAAATCATGATTTTGTTACTTTTTTTTAAGTGGCTCCTGTAACACTTGTAAAATCATATACACTTTAATCCCAGGAATAGTGGTATTGCCAAAGCAAAACATCTTCTATTTACATATAAATGTCCTCATTCAGCATGACTGAATACCCTTCTCATTTATAATGAAGTGGCAACAACTACAACAATCAAATTCTAAGACATAGATAGTAGATTAAAGTGACTGAGTATATCTCAGGATCAAAAAACAATCTTTCAAAAAATTCAGCCTGGTCCCAAAGTATAATCCTTCTTAAAGCTATTTTGAATTACTGCCAGATCTCTGGCTATGATTTTGCAATCCCAGCCAAATAATTCACAAGACGTTTAGAGGAGAATGTCGGAACTTTCTGCCTTCTCCAATGACACAGAGGGACTGTTGATCTATTTCCACCATGCCATCCATCTTTTGCTGAGAAACCAATAGTTTGAATTTATAAAGTGACCCAAAGAAGTCAATGAACATTGTGGTTTCACATTAACCACAATGTTGTCATTTCAAATGGAATGTATAGTTTTATCACAATCCACTTTAACCCTTATATACCCTTAAAGCAGCAGAAAGCCAGTTTATGTGGTCAGGTAAATGGCTGTTGACTTTGATTTATGTACATTGTGTCATACTCTTATCATTGAACTTGGAATATCTTAAAAAGACAAGTTAGAGCATTTAAAAACTGAGCATGATTTATTCTGCAGCTGTTCATTTAAACATTTAAAGTAATGAGTTTATCTTTCAATAAACACCATTTAAAAATCTATCTCACTAGCAATTTAGCACAATATTATGTTATGTCATTTTCCTCCTCATGTACATTTTTGTATTTTTCATGTTTGACCCTTTACCTCCTCCACTGATGAAGAAACATGACCCCACAAAACTTAAAGTACTAAAAGCATCTCAAATCATATGAGCACGAAGAAGTATTGGTGCAGCTGATTCTCATGAAGTTTACAATACTTTAGGTAATGCATTCAATGAATTATCTATTTTTTAAAGAGATTCCATAAATCTTTGACTTCTATATGTGATGCTACAGAAGGAGTAATAAATAATAACCAGATTGGGGTGTGACTGGGAAATGTTATTTTATATATATATTTTAAGGTTTTATTTGTTTATTTCCAGACAGAGGAGAAGAGGAGGAGGAGAGGGAGAGAAACAACCGTGTGTGTTTGCCTTTCGCACACCCCACACTGGGAACCTGGCCCCCAACCTAGACATGTGCCCCAACTGGGAACTGAACCAGCAACCAGCTGGTCCACAGGCCCATGCTCAATCCACTGAGCCACACCAGCCAGGGCTGTATTTTTGAATTATGTTAATTTTTAGAGAGTATAAGAAAAAACTAATAAATTGAAGAATCTACCAATATTGTCCATTTAATATCAATAGTTATAATGATTGGTTTCGTATTATATTCAATCATTGTTACATTTTAAGAATCTAAAATGTATCAGGTTAATTACTAGTTAAGGATCTACTATCTTATTCATTAGTGTAGCTGATATAAAGGTGTTCAGACACAGGGTCTAAATGAAGACTCCCAACCTCACCAAACAAAGTGACCAGAAAAGTGGTTTTTCTTAAGCGAGGATGAAGATCTTTCTGGGAGTGTACATTGAGCTAGTGCCAGAAAATTTACTGAAGAATCCAAGGTGGAGGCCTGTGGGCCCTAGGTAATCCAGTGTCATCGCTCTGACGTTGAGGGATGCTTGTGGAGAGTGTGGTCACTGTAGAATCGGGGCCAATGAATGCCATCACTACCTGAAAAGTAAACTGGGGGGTAAGCACAGGCAGTGGCCCTATCCCGCTGACTCCAGCCTGAGCCTAGAGCTGCCTCAGCCTTGCCTTTACAGGTTTCTTGCAGCTATTGTGGGCTAACTTGTGCCCCATACCAAATGCCTTTCTCATAATGAGTTTTTATGGGGCCCTTATAGAACCTACGAACTGATTGGCTAAGCATCACAGTTAGTTAAGTTTTGCCTCTCTGATTCTCCTACTCTGGAGCTGGACACGTGGTAGGGAAGGAATTCCTCTTAAATGGAATTATGGGGTGCATTAACATGAGCACAGAGCCACTTACGGCATTCTCTTTTTGAGCCGTTCATAATGGGGTGAAGAGTAAGGCCTTGACAAACCTGGACGAGGCTGAGAGGAGAAGAATATGAACAGGGTGAATACCCACGGAAGTGGGTGGTTGAGGCCGCTCAGCCATTGGTAACTTTTACACAAGACCCCTCTGTGCTTAACCCGTTTTCCTTCTCCCCTGTAACGAGAAGCAGATTTCACAAGTAAATACAAACATTTCTAGTAGATGAGGAGCCCAAAGACTTGCCATGTCACAAAAGTCTGGGTTGTCACTTGCTGCAGACCCATTCATAAATGAACGAGGCTCAAAATTACCTCTGTAAGTGTGTGAATGTCCAACGTGAGATACGAAATACGTATTACATTTTTCCAAGCTACTTTCTAGATAAACATGGAAGTCAGGACTGAATATTTAACTGTGACAATACCTACCAAATGTTAATAATTTTCAGATAAGTTCCCAAATCTCTTCAGTACGTGAAACACTGATGACATTTTATTCCCTTTGTTTCTTAGTTCCCTTGAGTAAACTGTGCTTAATTAAACATTTGCTCATGATGACCAAAACTCATGTATTAATATCACTAAAATTTATAAGCATTCATGGATGGTTAACTTAATTGGTAAGCATTAATCATGATTGGATACTATCAAGGATGTGTGAACTTTGCCCCATTTAACAGTTATGGCCTATATCCCCTATCCATTACCTATGTCCCCACAAATACATGACATCCATTATCATGAGAAAAAGGTACCTCTTCAAGGAAAATATATCAGTTACAGCAAAGATAAGGTGATATAATAAAGAGTTGCTAAATACAATAGCTTAAAGAACACGGAGGTTTATTTTTCTGTTACAACCTGGAGAACAACGCAGGGTAGCTTGGCTCCATGACACCATTCAGGAATCTAGCTCCTGTCCTTTCCTGCAGTTTGCACAAGCATCCCTAGCGGGGTTCTCCAACCCGCGGGCTAAATGCGGCCCAGGGCGGCTATGAATGTGGCCCAATACAAAATCGTAAATTTACTTGAAACCTTTTTTTTGTTGTTGTTGATCAGTTATTGTTAGTGTTTTTGTATTTAATGTGTGTCCCAAGACAACTCTTCTGATGTGGCCCAGATATGGCAAAAATTTGGACACACCTGCCCTAGAGCATTACAGCCATCAGCTCGGTCAAGTATAAGACTAGATAGATTGCCCCCTATCCAGTTTCCTTTAGAGGAAGGAGAAAAGCAGACATTGAGCCTGCCAAGTGTCCTAAGGCTCGGGCCGAGTAGCGGCATTTATCACTTCTCCTTGTAACAGGGTGCAGCCAAGAGGGGAGCCCCAAATAGGGATTTGTAATAGGGTCCAGAAGAGCTTGGAGATAATTGGCTCCACACCACAGGGCACACCTGCCCAGAATGCGAGCAGCTGTGGCCAATTGGGAGAGGAGCCAGAAATGGGGCTGCAGAGGAAGATTGGCGCTGGGATTTAAACAGAGGCACGGCAGCCATTGGGCGTCTCTCATTTTGGAACCACGCATCTGTTTAGGACCACGCAGTTTTGGTGTCTTGGTTGGGACCATGAAGCTTGGGTGAGAGTCAGGACAACGAGGCTGTGGAAGTGCTCCCTTTTGCCATGTGGAGGATGCTGGGAGGACTGTGCATTTGTGGGGAACTTTAGTTTGTGTTATTTCAAATGAATAATAAATTCCTTTCCTTTTCACGAATCTCTGGCATTGAGAGATGTCTTTCCTCTGGCAGCAAACATAACAAACCTGGGGGGTTCCTTTAGGGTAATAGTATACTGCCTTGGCTGCCCTTGGCCCCCAACTTTTGTACTGTAACATCCTCACATCCTGTGGCTACGCCTAACACAAGAGACGCTGGGAAATCCAGTCTAGCTCAGTAGCCACATGCCCAGAAAAAGAAGGAAAATGGATTTCAGTAGATTGCTAGCAGTTTCCACTAAACATATTCTTTTGTTGATTTGCAGAATTATTTCACCAAGATCACTCATTTCAGTACAATTTTTCTTTCCTGGATTCATAGCAATTTAAACCTGCTTTCCCATTCCGTTGGATTGCTATTTTAACAAGCTAGTAGAGAGCAAAACTCATGGTTGGGGGTCAAATAGTCACTGACTTGGGCTGTTCCTTGGACCATAGCCAGATAGCCCAGGATCTTTTGAATGAAGAATATAGTTTCCTTAGGGGCCAAAGATGAATACTTACTACTTGGGGATATCATAGAAACTGCAATAAATGTAAAACCATTTGGGAAAGTGGAAAGCCTTGTATAATGCAAGATTGTTATCATTATGGTCTCACCACATAAGTATTAGTGCTCTATGCTTTATAGAGTGTTAGGTGTATTGGCTCGACCCGCAGTAGAGCTCTGTTTAAAGACACTGTTTTTCACCTTCCCAGTCCACTTTTCCATCTATCCTAGACTTGTGTGCGCTCTGCAAAGGTGACTGAACTGTGATGATAAATACAGTAGACTTTGTCACAAAAATGAATAATATAGCGAAACCCTGTGTTATTATCATAACCTACATATTTATGCAATATTACCTTATTGTCCAAACTCATAAAATTTTCTATATTGGTAATATTCTAGTTTCTCACCACTGACTTCCTATAGTTTGCTCTTACTCCTTTAGAAAAAGCTTTATTAAAATTTGCCTTTGTTTGCTGGCTTTTCCTCGCCCAAGACTTTCGTAATGGCTCGGAATGTGCTTTGGAAAAGTAACCCTTGATTTTCCTGCAGCTCCATGGACAGTTCTCCCAACAAAAGGAGCTTGTTCGTCCGGTGGCTGCATGCCTATTCTAGCAGGTGAGGAGAAGTCTGTAAACGTCTTGGTTTCTTCTTAGAAAAAGGAAAAAAAACCCATATATTTTAAAAATAACCAATTTATTTTTTTTCTTTTAATATGCTCTATTGTCATTGTTGAATGGTACCATTGTTGTCAATTACTATAATTGCCTGTGATTTTATTTGTTCTGCTCTTTATGTGGAATTTTCCCCCAATTTCCAGAAAAAAAAATGAATGAAAAAGGAGCTTTACAGTAATAATCATACCTTAAGAGTGCCCAAGAATAGATCAGGAGAGTAAATTAATATTTTATTAATTAGAAGCCTTGAAACATGAAGAAACCCTGCCTTCAAAAGGCTAACATTCTAATTTTAGAAAAATTGGACCATGCTGAACAGATGAGTACAAAAAATTAGTTTTGTCCCTCGTATTAAAACATACTCATGTTCCATGAACTAAGGTGGGGGAATGCTGGTGGGAGGAGGGGTATCGGGTGGAGGAGAAGAAAGGGGAGGAAAAAAATGGGATAACTGTATAGTATAATCAATAAAATATATTTTTTAAAAAAGTACAAATAGGTAGTTATGGAATAGCCATGGGGATGTAAAGTACAGTGTAGGAAATGGAGTAGCCGAAGAACTTATACACATGACCCATGGACGTGAACAATGGTGAGGGGATTGCTTGAGGGGTTGGGATGCTGGTTGGGGGGGCAAGGGGAAAAAATCAGGACAACTGTAATAGAATACTCTAAAAACATAATTAAAAATAAAAATAAAGTAAAAGTGTTCACAATAAAAAAAAAAACATACTCGTATTCCTTTTACAAAGTACCTATCCTGACTTACCAAACATTAGCCTAGACTTTGCTTGGGTTAATTTTATACACCACTCCTATTGTTTTAAGAATGTTTGTTCTCTACAAGTGTCTCTTCTTTCAAAAGTAAGCCCATTTGGGGATTATGGTAATCTTTGTTCCTGATTAAAATTTCTCTGTCCCTGTAGCTTTGTATTTTACCTCTCACAGGAGCTTAATCCACATTCCACGGTTTTGTGATTAACTCCGAGTATGGAACCTTCGTGTCAGTTTCATGAGCCTCCTCTGAACATAAAGCACAACTATTTGTTTCATTTAAAGTTTCTGCAGTGGCATTGATTTTCCTCGCCTTTCGTGTTTTTTCTTTTCACTGAGCAGAGAATATTCTTTTGAGTTTTGCCTCCCTTTCTTTCTTAATTGGTCTGCCCTGGTGGTTGATTTTGTAGATTGTTTTTTGGGTGTGGGGGGTTTCGAAGCCCTGACCAGTGATTCATAAAACTGATTTTCTTTTTTCCTCACAATTAAAATAAGCAGTGACATTTAGCTATCTGCAAGCCCGGGCCCTACTGTCCTTAGTGTTAAGATAACTGATTAGTTCCGCAGTCCTGACGAACACCTCCCAGCATTCACCTATAATGGGCCATAAACTTGAAAGCCTTCTAGGCCTCTTTCCTTGTGGCTGGGCGAGACTTGCAGGGTGGAGGAGGGGCCCCAAGCCCAGCGGAGAGTGAGTGAGAAACACTGACAGAATCACAGGGGAATGGGGAAAAAAGAACTTAAGAGGATTATGACAAGAAAGGAAGCATTTGGAGTCCTGGGAGGTGATGCCAGTCAGGATCTCTGAATTGCTAAGAAAGGAGAAATTTCCCCCTTCTACATGTGGGCCTTGGGCAGGGAATTTGTTTCCCTCTCATATCCCCTTCCATCTCTCTTCCTGAGAAGTGATGGCCCCACATGTCTGAAGGGAAATGACTGGGCCAACTTTTCCAAATAAAGAAGCTTCCTGGGAAAGGTGTCTTCAACTTTACATTTTCCCGGGATGAGGAAGGGCAGGCAGGAGAGGCGTGAGTTTTAGCCAGACAAACTGATGGCATCTGAAAAAGGCAGACCAACATAACTGCGTGGAATGTAGAAAATTGCTATTCAGTCAACTGTGGCTATTCAATTTAGGGCATCCTAAGAAGAGCTTTTCCACAAAACACCTTGAACTTTCTGAAGGAAGGTCAGGCAATATAGATCATTTAAATGAAGGTTTTAATCTTGAGGTGTGTTTTGACCATATTAGATTGTATAGGTAATTTTTTTCATGAACATTTTGCAAATACTTTGTGCTAGATAATGCTACAGTTTTGAATTTATGATTATTTTT
>PVIA01013548.1:0-31660 GCA_004024845.1 Tonatia bakeri | reverse complement strand
GGAATAGTATGGGACATGTAGACACTAGAGAACTTATGACACATGGACATGAACTAAAGGGGGGAATGAGGGTGGGAGGGGATGGGCAGGGTGGTGGGGAGTGAGGGGGGAAAATGGGCCAACTGTAGGTGCATAATCAATAAAATAAAGAATTAAAAAAAATTTTTTTTAAATTAAGCTCTTTGGGCTCTTTAACTAGAGGTGGGAAAACTTACACTGTTTTGGGTTTTTTTTCCCCCTCTAGAGCTTTGTTTTCATTTTATTTGATACTGCTAAACACCCTTAAGTAGTTCCCAGGCTGGTGACCCTCTGAATCATGGGTGGCTGGCACTCCAGGCAGCTACCTCTGGGATGGGCGAAACTTTATCGGACTCCCGTGGGTCTGAATGTTTTTGCCCCTTGGCCCCTGAGCTGATCTGCTCCACATGGAAAATCACCTGTCTGGGAGGAGCACAGAGAGTGAGGGGCCAGAGTCTCCAGTCCTGACCTTCGCTGTCAAGGGGATAAGTTGGCCAACCATGTAATTTACCCCTGACCCCGAAAAACAGTCTGCAGAGGGACTTTCCAAAGCCGGCTCTGTCTCAGATCTTAGCCCTCCCCGCCTTTCTGGGATTCTGGAAAGCCCTCGCTGGCCCAACCCCATTCCCCCTGCAGCAGATGAACAGAAGAAATGTCTGCCATGAGCTGCTCTGTCCAGCCTACCCCACACAAATTTTATGTGACCCGGAGCCAGGCATGCTGAGCTGGCCAAGGATGGTGCCCTCCAGCTGGAGCTCAGAAGCCCATGACACTGGGCACAATGGGGATGGGCAGGGGCCAGACCAGGTAAAGGAGCACAGGGGTGAGTCCAGTCCAGCGGGTCTGGGGACAGGCTCCGGAGACATTTGTGGATGTAGCAGTGAGAGTTGCGGTGAAGGCGGAGGGGGAGCTACCCACACATGGCTGGTTGGCAAGGAGGAGACCGTCCGGTGGTCTCCAGGAATGAAGAAGTGACCAAGGCCATTCAGCAACCTCAGAAAGGATTACGGGCATGTCTTGTTCTTCACTGGCATGGAGGTCGGGGGTGGGGGCAGCACAGAAAGTCCTACCTCAATCCCCCCACTCCCCTTGCGGGCGCTGGCGAGCATTTGTCCTGTTTCTCTCTTCCCTACCTCCATCCCTGTGACATCAGGCTCAGCCCCTTGTCCAGCTGATCGTAGAATGAATGAGGAAGGATGGGGGGCAGATAGGGGGAAGGGTGGTTGGATGGATGGATGGACGGACGGACAGAAGGATGACTGAGAGGAACAGATGAAAAGGAACTGGCAAAAGAGAGTTCGGAGAAGCAGGAGGGAAACTTTCAAGGGTGGCGTGGAAGTGAGGAGGGGGTGAGGAGTGTCTGCTACCAGAAAAGATCATGGGTAAGGATGGGTGGAAATGAACAATTAGCTTAAAAAGGGTCACTGGGAAAAGGTGGGGGCCATCGTATATTGTTACCTGGGACCCAGGACATAGGGCAGGCCGGAAGGAAGGTGAGGTAGAGATGGAGTTGGGTCTGCGAGGAGGAGCTGTCTGAGCTGCTGGGAGGACTCTTCCTCTGAAACAAAGCAGTGCGGTGCGTTGGAGATGGGCTTTTGTCAACAAGACAATGTGCTCCTTGGCTTATTGTAAGGGAGAGTATCCATGGGTTCACTTGGGGTCCCAGGGGCTGTGCTGGCCTTCTCTGTGCCTTGGCATGCAAGGGCGCTGGGCCTCTTCCAATTCTGTCTGGTGGCTTGGTCACTAAATCCCAAGGATATCCCGACAAGAACACTAAGGGTGGTTTTCCCTTTGCCGTGGGAATCTGTGATAAAGCAACACAAAGCAGGAGGCTGCCTCTAGATGTCGCCATCCGGCCACATTGGCGCCAGCGACAGCTGCAGTGGTGTTCCTGAGAAAGAGGCCCTGAAGCTTACCCCTAGGTGGAGCAGCGTCCCTTAGGACTGTGACCTGGAACACCCTCAGGAAGCCTCACCAGACCCTGGACGTCCTTGGGATACGGTGTGGGAGAAGGACCCTGTCCTGTGGTCGGTCACTCAGCCCTGCCTTGTGGGGAAGAGGTTGCTGGGGTCCTAAGGTGTGCTGCAGGTGGTGGGGGAGTGGCTGCTACCTTTTCCAGTTTCCCCCAGTGTGGGTGCCCCCTCTGTGGACTGCCTCATAACTCTGAACCTTCCCCACCCCCACCCCCTCTATTCCCTGTAGCCAGTCCCCGCAGCCACCCTCCCAGCAGCTCTAGGGCTCATTCCCTCCTGCCCACCCCCTGTCCCAGCCCCAAGAATGATCCAAACCACCTTTATCCTTGCCTACTCCAAACAACAGCTGCCCTCCACCCCCCAGTCATTCCCACGCAATACACAGCAGTCAGAACGATCATGGTCAGACTGGAATCTGAGCATGTCACTCTTCTGCTCTGACTCCTTCCATAGCTCCCCATCACCCTGGGGAGAAAGCTCAGAATCCTCCTCCCCAGGCTGTGTAGGTACTCTAGTCACACAAGGATGAAGGAGTGAGAAAAGAGAAAGAGCTCCACTCTTTCTCCACAAAGTGGAGTCACTCTTCCAAGTCTGGGCCCCTGGTCACCCTGGGGATGGAACTGGAACCCTCCACCTCTTGTTCCTTGTTGTGGTTTCGAGAAGGACTACAAACACTCCTTGAATCAAGAGTTGGGGTCTATCACATTTCCCCTCCTCTTGAATCTGGGTCAGGGGAGGAGAGGATTTAGCAATTTGCTTATAACCAATAGAATACAATAATTAAGTGTCACTAGAGATTGGCAGAGCTAATGTGCAGCAGAGTCTTGATAACGGATGAATCTGTCAGAGGGTTGTGATGGTTAGTTTTGTGTTAATTTCCCTGGGTGAAGGGATGCCTAGGGAACTAGAAAAGAATTATTTCTGAGTGTGGCTGTGAAAATGTTTCTGGAAAATATTAGCACTTGAATCAATAGACTGAGTACAGAAGTCGGTGGACATCATCCTGTCCACTGACAGAATAGAATAAAAGACAGGAGGAAAGTTTGCTGCTTCTTGAGCTGGAACATCCACTTCCACCCTTGGATGTCTGGTGCTCCCGGTTCTCAGTCATACTGGGACTTACACCATTGGCTTCTCTGGTTCTTAGGCCTTTGTGTTCAGAATGGAACCACATCACTGGCTTTCCTGGGCCTCCAGCTTAGAGACAGCAGATCGGGGGACTTCCCAGCCTCCATAATCACATGAGCCAATTCATTATAATAAATCTCACTATCATCGAAGGCAAGTATTATGAACCCATTTTACAGATGGTGAAACTGAGTTTGGAAAGGTCAAATGATGTGCTCAAGGTCACAAAACTAGTAAATGCAGAACTGAGTTTTGAACCCTGGTGTTTGACTCCGGAGCTTTTGCTTAGCTTTCATGCAATTGCTAAGCAATATTTCAATTCTGTTGAATATTTATTCACTTGATAAAAAACACATGCTCTATCTGCTTTCCAAAAGCCTGGCAGGAAGAAGTGAGCTATCGGTCCATGAAAACATTTTAGTAGAAGCTGGAGAAACACTAGGTAAGATGTGAATTGGATGGACTGTGGGGGGTGCCCCACCCTGAGGCTGGGCCCTCTGCTTGAGCCTGGGATGGGGCTGTGTGGTGTAACACAGGACAGACCCTGTTTATGGCCTCTCCCTGTGTCCCCAGTCAGTATGGCCTATGGGGTTTCAAGGGCAAGAGCAGGTGGACGCTAGGGGTGGTGCTAGCCTTAAGCAGGCGGAAGGGATCAGCAGACCACAGTCTGCCTGCTTCCCTGGCCCCTTGGCCTTGGACTGGTCTCCGAAGCCCCTCCCTGCCCTGAGCCTGGCACCTCTGGCCTGGGGGAGGGCCAGAACTCATCAGTTGCCCAATGAAGCCTGCTCTCCTGCCTGACCAGCACCTGTCAGAATTCTGAGAGAGAAAAAGAGGGAAGGGGAGGGAAGGCCAGGCAGTGAACAATGGGGTTTGAACAAAAATGGTCACAGTGCTTGTGTTTGTAAGAAAGAGAAACTGGACACCACTGACATGTCCTTCATGCACATGCTGGACAAAGAAGTTCTGGTTCTTCTGTCCTGGTGGACTTCACAAGTGATAGTAAAAAGAAAGTGATGATGGATGATCTTTATTATTTGACAGGAAATTGCTGAATGCCAATACTGTAAATGAGGGGTGAGAAATCAGATTAGAAAACACAATGAACAGTGCGACCCCAGGTTAAAACCCTTCCCCCAGCCTTCACACACCCTTCTCCACCAGCTCCCTCGTGACTTACTCCATTGGCCTGGGGCCAGCCTGTGGGGGAGGGGACCGTGACTATATTGGGAAGGAGATGAG
Source organism: Tonatia bakeri (assembly GCA_004024845.1). Classification (NCBI taxonomy): domain Eukaryota; kingdom Metazoa; phylum Chordata; class Mammalia; order Chiroptera; family Phyllostomidae; genus Tonatia; species Tonatia bakeri. The sequence continues at coordinate 27,302 of PVIA01013548.1, read as the reverse complement.
ATCACCCAAAGGCTGGCAGATTTAGAACTGGGTAACTTTTTCCACTCATGAGGCTCTCAGAGGCTTCTGCGCTGGCTCATAAACCTTGGGGGGTGGGGGCTGTTTCTCCTTCGCAAGGGTGGAGATGGTGGCTGAAGTGGGAGAGGGCACAGGTGCTGGGCTGAAGTTGAGATAAAATGGGAGTGTGGGTCTGGGGGTCTACAGGACCTGGCTGGGACCCTGCAAGAACTTTGCCTCCAGCAGATCATAGTGTCCTGTCACTCCCCTGGGGCCTCTGTGGGCAGAGAGTACATTTGGTGGGTGCAGGAATATCTCTGAGGGTGGCCACTTTGCGCGAACTGGGCTGAGTCCCCTTGGGCCCAGCTCTAACACCCTGATCTGTCTGAGATTTCTAGTTGCCAGCCTAGTCCTTCCCCAAGAGGGGTCCTCCCCCAAGAGTGCTCCTCCTCCAAGGGTGCTCCCCTCTGTTTCTGGCCAAACCCAGGCAAAACCCTGGTGAAGGTAGCTGTGGAAGGAAGAAGCCTGGGCTAAGAGGGAACTGGGGTCCAATTCCAGCTCAACGAATAACGGAGTTCAGTTCAAATCCCACCCTTGACCTTAGTACCCATCAGGCACTCTCAAACCTGTGTTCCAGCCTCTCAGAAACATCACAGTGTATCCTAGTCTCTGAGCTTTCACCCAGGCACTGTCCAAGCCCGGTTACCCTTCCCTACCCCCACCCGTACCCCTACCCCTGAGCTGGGGCAGGTGCCATCTTCCCCCAACTCAGCGTCCACTACATAGGCTTGTCCATGTTTATCTGGGGTGACTCTGAGGGCAAGGGCTGGCTCCAGGGAAAATGCTAGGACACATTGGATAAAGAAAAGGGATTATCTCTGGAAGGGATGGGGGTCCAAAGAGGAGCAACGGTGTGCCCAGCACTGTTCTGTGCCAAGGACTCTAGTGGAACCTCAGAGCTTTAGGCCCCTCACGCTCCACAGCAAGCAGCAAAAGAATATGGTGTGGGCACCCTGCCCTGGACTTTGCAGGCAAGAAGCAGGAGCTGGGCAGAACCAGAATGAGCCGGAACATCCCCTCCTTAGCCTGATGCTGAGCAGCAGGGCAGGGAATGGAATTCTCCAGCTGGATGGAGTTGTTCCTGGAAAATCCCCACAAACCCTTCCAGAGACGTGCCTCTGCGCCTGACCAGCTTCTTCGAGTTGGAAGGGAGGGGGCCTCCTGGCAACTGGGCTACACAGGCCAAGGCTCTTTGCCTTCTTCGGACCCCTGGCCCACACTCTGAGATAGCAGTCACACCGCTAGTGAGCACCACCTGTCAGCTTCAGAGAGTTCTCTTAACCACCCCAAAGGCAGGGATCAAGGTCCCAGTCATTTGAGAAGGAAGGTGGTGCCCAAGGTCACGTAGCTGAGTCAAGCTTCTAAGCCCACCCACCAGGGGTCAGCCTGCAAATGGCTCCAGTCCCTCCACACCATTCAGGATTCTTGAAAGAGCAGCGTGAGCCTGCAGGCGGAAGATGCCCCTTCCAGCTCAGCCCCACTTGACCAAGAGCCTGTGTTGACCCCATTCCTGCCACTCTCAGAATAACCCCGGTGGTTCTGGGCACAGATCACCAACCAGCACCTGGAGCCTATTTTTGCTCTTCGGGTAACAAGGAAGTCTCACCTTGTGCAGTAACCACTTGCAGCAAAGCTGGAACATGTGACCCAGCCCCAGCTGATCTTGCCGCCCTGTTGGGAAATGACCCCAGGCCTGGCTCAGCCACTCTTCCTGTCTCTCTCTGCCTTGCCACTTCCCAGAATCTGGCTTTCTGCTCCGTCCCCAATTCTTGCCAGTCCGTACCCTGCCCCCTCCCTCAACGGTCTGACCAGAAAGCCAAGAGCTTCTTCATTGTCCTCATGACCCATTGCTAAATCTTAGGCACCTGAACAGCCAGAGATTCTTTCTTACATCTGACTAGAAACAAGCTCATTTCCTCAGGTCCCATGGGGTGTCCAACATTATGGCGTCTCCACACCACACTGGAAGAAGAAAAGGTGTCTTGGGCCACACATTAAATACACAAACACTAACAAAAAAAGAAAATCTCATAATGTTTTAAGTAAATTTACGATTTTGTGTTGGGCCACATTCACAGCCATCCTGGGACATGTCTGGCCCGTGGGTCACGGGTTGGACACCCCACATTCTAAAATCCAGGTGCAGGGGCCACCTGGGGATCCAGCATCTAGAGGTTAACTTTTAGAATCTGGGGCCCTGGAATCCCATGGGGGCAGCGGTTATGGTATTTGAAGAAATAAGAGAGCTGTGAGCCTATCACAGACACTCCGAAAGATCAAGTACAGTCTTGGAGGTCTTGGACTCCAAAGGCCATTTCTAGAGGGCTGATCCCACGCATGCATGGAGCAGCATCCAACAGCCTTGGAGGGCTCCTTTCTGCTGAAACCCAGTGTGCAGAGGTGGGGGGTGGGGTGGGGAGCAGATACTGTGTCCTAAACTCAGCAACATAAGATAAATGTACAGAAAAAAGACCAGAAGGAAACCTAATAATAATGTTATTGTAACAACAAAAACAAGAATGGCTGTAGCTGTAATGACAGCAATAATAGTAGCTATTCCTGTTTTTTGAGGGCCAGTTATGTGCAAGCCCCTATGCTAAGTAAGGGCTTCGCTTGTATTGTCTTAGTTTACCCCCACAGTGTGTTCTCTCTCAGTGGCAGGGACCAGTGGCCTCTGGGGTGAGCTCTGTAAATGAGGCTGGTTTTGCCAGGTCTGCCGATTCTCTGAAGGTGGACAGATGAGCTCTTGGTCCCAATATTCAGGGGATGCTGTGCTTTCCCTGCCAGCAGCGCTGGGCGCAAGAGGGCATGAGTGGCCCCCTTGGGGATGCCTTTGGGGAGCCAGCCAGGCCCACTGAAATGACCCAGGTCCCCACTCGGCCCTGCTCCGCTAGGCGTTGGGGCTCGAAATAGCGGCCGTTTGAGAGCTGACAATCAAAGGGCAGCTAAAAAAAGTTCCCTCAGTCTGGGCTCTGTCGGACACGGCTCATAGGGCCTATTTTGGGGGAGAGGGTGCCGACATGCTAATGGAAAATCCATGGGGCGGGAGTCTCCAAGGTGGGGAACCCATGTGCCTCCCTTTCCTCATTCTGGCCCCCCACCCCTGCGTGCACATGGGTGTGAGCACACACACACACACTTGTAGTGCCTGCCCATCCCCACTCCCCGCCGTTCCTGACTGGTGGACTTTGTCATCCCTACAGCAGCCCAAGAAAGGGATGAGGAAACTGGAGCTCAGAGAGGAGAAGCGACTTGACCAAGGTCACAGAGCCTGGAAGTGGGCATGAGAGTGGCCAGCCTGAGCCTCTATGGCTGGCAGTATGGCATTCTTCCCATAGAGGCAGTCCCTGCCTCCGGCCTTCTAGGACATTAAAAGCTCAGACTCAGTGCATTCTGGGTTGGACTGGGAAGAAGCAAAGGATGACTTAAGGGTCTTGATGACACATGGGAAGAAATCCCCCAGGCCACTCCCAGGCCAGTTCTGATGGGACCTTGCCTACCTGCAGGGGAGGCAGCTTGTGCTGGGCCCTATCCTGGGCGAGCCCATCCCCCTACACTGTCTCTGTGACCACCTTACCTTCCCACCACCCAGGCCTCGGAGCCTGGCAGCCCCTGCCAAGTTTCCAGGGAATGTGTCAGATAAGGGGCTGGTGCTCATGACTCCCTCCCACGCAGCCACTATCTCTGACCCTGCTGCCACCACGAAGTAGGTAAGAATAGCAACAGCCCCAGTGAGTGCGTATACACACAGAGACACCATAGCAACGTAGTCAGGCGGCCAGCACCGGTCGTCAGGCTGAGGACGAGTCTCCAGGTCCTCCTCCCCATCAGTTCCAGGCACATCGGGCTCCCCTGCTGTCCCGCTGTCCCGCGCCTGAAGCCCTGCAACACTGCGATAAAGCACCAAGCTTCGTCCCCTGCCTCTACTGCCTCAGCAAAAGGGATCTGGTGGGGAGCACACCAGCTCGTTGGTCCGTGACGGGTCTGAGCCCTGCCTTCCACTGAGGAGCTGCATGACCTTGAGCTGGACACTGTCCCTCTCTGGGCCCGTCAGTGGGGAAAGGTGGCACAGCAGTGCCCTGAAGCATGGGACACTGTCAGCAAGGCCTCCCCTGGGGCCAGGGTCCCTCGTCATCCTGGGAACTGCAGCCTGGTCTGGCTACTGAATGTCCCTGTGAACTCTGACCCTCTGACTGCCTGGTCAGCAGGGATGTGGATAGGGTAAGGGTGTGGGGATCCCTGAGATATTATCACAGGGCTGGGGATGTGTTGTGGCTGAGTCCCCTTCTGTGTCTCCCTGTGACACTTCTGTGGGTGTGCTTTACTCTGTCCCATTCGTGCGCAAGAGAGGCTGCATCACTCTCAGGAAGAAGCTGTTGTCATGGAACCCAGAGTGAGCGTCACAGTGACACAGGAAGTGGGAAGATCTAAGGAGCCTTTTATTCAAGTCCCTGAGTCACAATGACACCTGGGGGTAATCAAGGGAGCCTAGTCCCTCAGTCCCCACGTCAGCAGCCCTTGCAACTCCTACAGCCTGACTCACTGCATGGGTCAAACCAGACCCAGCCCCTCCCCTGGCCTTCTCATCCCTTTGCCACCTGCGCTCTTCTCACCTTTCCCCTGTTCTCTTCCCCTTGACTCTCAAGCCTACTACTGTCTCCCCTCATGTCCCCCACCAACCCTAAGAGCCCCAGAGACAAGAGGCCAAGTATACTAGGGAAGGGGAGGAAGGGAGGAGCTGAGGTGAGCTCCTGGCATGCTTACACATTGTGACATAGGCAGCAGGCAGACCGGACTTTAGTGTGCACTTACACATGCACAGACACGCACCTGTGTGTGCACACATGCACACACGCACGCCGACCCGCCAAGGGGTCTCCCAGCTCGGTCTGTCAACACTAGTCCTGCCAGATAGTCTCCCACACCCTGCAGTCACTTATCTGGGTCCTCCCATAGCTCTGAGGCCCTCTCACTAGGAACATGCTATTCTGTTGCAGCAGGATGGCTGGAGGTGAGACTGGAGGAAGAACTTCTGCCCTGAGGCCCAAGCTAGAGTTCTGCGGTGGTAGAGGTGGGTGTGGGTAGGGTGGGAGTCTCTGAAATCACAAGGCTGTTCCTTTCTTGGTGAGTAAGGGCCGGACTGACCTCTGAGCCTCTTGCTTCAAGAGCCCTAATCACTGGGGCTGGAAAAAGTTTAAAAATATCCTCATGTTTACATTCTTTCCAAGCCCAGCTTCCATCCTCAGTGCTGGGTCCCTTTGATCTGGCCCTGTGCCCCTGGAAGGGGCCTGGGAGAGGGGGAGCCTGAGCTCCCCACTGGGGCAGACTCTGCCATTCCCTCCAGCTCCAGACCAGTCCAAACCCAGAAAGACCATCAGCATCAACCAGAGAGAGCCCTGGAGCTGGCAAGGAACCAAAGTTGAAGGAGAGGGTGTCTTGCCCAGGGTCACCCAGCAGGACCATGTCGGGGGCTAGAGTTGGGGCCTCTCTCCACACTCACTTTCAGAAGCGTGAACCTCATTTTCTCTTCCTGCCGTATGCCCAGCACTGTGCTAAATGCCTCTTGTGGGGAATAGCCCATGTAGTCCTCCCGACAACTCCATTTTATCAACAAGTAAACCAGAGCTCAGAAAGGTAAGTGACTCACTCACCTGGGAACACACAGCAAGGGAGAGGCAGAGCATGAATCACGTGTTCTTCTGCCCACACTGAGCCAATTATTGCCCACCTTGCCCCAGTGGGTCCAGGCCCTGCCTGCCTGCAGAGTGAGGCCCACTTCATTAGCACGAATTCCACAGGCACTTGCTGACCCACCACCAAACCCGCAAACCAGTGCTTAGCTTCATGTGTCTCTCCCTCTGCTACCCAGGAGAAACCACCCACCTCTCCAAGCCTTACTTTCCTCCACAGACAGGCTGAGGATCACAGGAGAGGCGTATGAGGTCCTGAGGGAAACTGAGCCCATGTCCCTGGGGATTGTGAACCTTGTGGTCAGCCCCAGTGTGGACATAACTGGACGGTGGCCTGAGGCCTGGAGATCCAACAAAGAATCCCTCAAACTGGAGCAGATGCCTTAATTTGCCCCGGTGGTACCCTGTCACTCACTCTTTCCTTTTCTGGTGTCCCACCCACCTGCTCGCTGACCCAAACATCCATCCAGTTACCCACCCACCCACCTACCTGCCTATCTCTCCATCCAGAACAAGGACACAGGAAACAAGTGATTCCAGGGTTCCAGCTCAGGTGCTGCACCCCACTGGCTGGATGAACTTGGGAAGATCCCCCCCAACTCTTTGAGATTTACTTCCCTAACTTTGTAAGAAAGAGCTGGCCTGGGTGATCTCTAAGGATCTTCTGGGGGATCTTGTGGGAGCAGAGATCTTCCGAAGGCTGTGGACACTTCTGGAGAAGTAACACGACAAACCTCAGCCAGAGACAGTCCCACCTTGTGCTCCCGAGACTCCCAGTTGCAGCCCTTAACTATCCTGACCTTCAAGATCCTCCACTGGACAACGGGGCCAATAACCCTCACAGGTTGATAGGGAGGTTAAATGTGATGCCGCCTTCGAAGGGCTTTGTACCCCAAAGACTTCTCAGCGGGTACAGGTCGAAAAGAGGATCCTGGGAGAGGGAGGAAGGTCTACTTGGACCACAATAGTCTACAGAACCTCCAGCGTGGAGGCCTGGGTCCAGGATGGCTGGGATCAGCCTCAGAGTCCATCCCTGGGCCAGAGAGCCTGGCTGAGTCTCCCAGGCTCCCCCAGGCCAGCCAGGATGCCTGCTCCATCTCTCTTGGCCCCCATCCTACAGAATCTGCCAGGAGTGGAGAGATTATCTCCTAAAAATAGGGCCTGGGCCCCACTGAGGTTGTTTTTCTCCCTTCCCCGTGATTTACCATCATCAGCTCCGGGTGCCTAGAACAGCAAGTCCGCCCCGGCTCCCCAGAGACTGTTGGGATGGAGGCATGAGGAATCAGCATGTATCTGGGGTCTGTCAAGGGTCAGGGATTAGAGGTCAGTCTGGAGGTGTGGTCGGGGCTCAGCAGGGCACAGGGCCATAGCTTAATCTTGGGGGGTGGGGAGGTTTATACAACCCTGGGTGTCCATCTGTGTGATTCCTCCTTCTCTGACTTTCTACAGACTCCCCTTGTGTTGAGCAGGGGCCAACACTGGAGCAGAGGGACCTCATGCCCAGCCTCACCTCTCCTGTTCTAGCCCCATGGGGCCTTCAGGAACTCCTGCCCAGACCCCTCCCGAGACTGAGAGACCTCTGCCCGCTCCTGTGTGCAGGTGACTCATGCATAGGGACACAAGTGTGTCACGCATGAGCAGAAGACACGGACTTACAAGGTGCCCTCCCACAGCAAAGATGATACCCAGCGAACAGAAATGAAGCTCTCAAAGATGCCCTTCTCAACCATCACCGGAACAGGGTCGATCCATCCAGGGCTTGCAGCCAGTGGTCTCCGAATGCCCATGGAAATGACCCACCCTGCCCTAACCCATGTGGCTTAGTTGGTTGGGCATCATCTCACAAAGCAAAAGGTCACCAGTTCAATTCCCAGTCAGGGCGCATGCCTGGGTTGCTGGTTCGGTCCCTGGTCAGGGAATGTATGCGAGACAACTGATCGATGTTTCTCTCCCTCTCTTTGTCCCTCCCTTCCCCTCTCTCTATAGATACATATTTTTTTAAAAAAAGGAAGAAATAATCCAACCTGCTCAAGATCTCACCAAGACCTCATATAAAGCCCCTTTGACTTTCTCTAGAGAGGACCCCAGCCTTTTCGCTCAAGCCCCCGGACCCTTTCTGTGCAGAAGGAGACAGGGAAGGGATGAAGGGGCAAGTGGACACAGGTAACACACACACACCCGGACACTTGGACCTGGGCACAGCAGTCCCTTAGGGCCTGTGCCCAGCTCTCTGAGGCTTTATTATTGGACCAACAAGCCACCGTTTGGAGCGCTCCCACGGGCAGCCCGTAAAGTCAGAGTTCGGACATGTCTGGTGATGTCACCTTCACCCCAGGGCAAGCGAAGGCCTTCTGCTCTAACCTGACTCCCACGGAGCTGTGGTGCCGGGCCCTCTCCCAGTAGACGCAGATGGAGTCAGAGGCCACCCTCTGAGCTGGAGCTGCCTGGACCACTCAAACCGCTGCCTTCAGGGGCACACTGTCCCCTGGCTGATCCAGATCCTTCTTCCTCGCCAGAGTCAAGTGGGTGAAGATGAGGATGAGGACGATGCCTGAGGGGCCCGAGAGGGATGGATCAGCCTTCAGAAGGGGCCATGGGATTTGTCTATCACTAAGGACTCCCTGCTATTGGCATTGGTTTAGTGAGGAAGCAAAGTTTCCCACACAGCATCCCTAAGGCTGGGCTGGCTTGACTGAGGTCCTGGTTCCTGAAGAAGCCCGACTGCTTGGCCTGTTCAACTCTCACCAAGCCCCTCCCCCTTGAGGCCACCCAGAACTCCTCTGCCTCTAAGGTTCCCTTTTCTGAGGAACAGTATGGGTGGGGGTCATCCGGGAGCCAATGAGTTGTTTTCACGGACCTCTGAGAAAAGGCACATTGTAGTGTACATTGTGCTGGAACCAGCCAAGGAAACCAGACAGGAAAAAATTTAGGGAGGGCTAAAGAATAGAAGGGGACAGAGAGGGAGGCTTGGATTGAAGGACGTCAGCTAGAAAGACCTGGGCTCTGCCACACCCTGGCTGTGTAGCCTTAGACAAGTTACTTAACCTCTCTGAGCATCAGGGACCTTATCTGGAAAATGAGGGGAGGCAGGGATCTACCTCACAGGGTTTTGGGGTGATTTCAATGCAATAATCCTATGCATGGTCTAGGGCCTGCCGCATGGTAACTGTGTAGTAATGACACAGTAAGTGCTGCTAGCTAGCAAGGATGATAACAGTGACTATAACAGGAGGCAAGAGCATGATGACCAGGAGAGTTGGGGGATCCTTCTCCCGCCTGGGGAGCACTGTGGGGACAGGGGCACCGTTTATCTGGAGGCTGTGGCTCTGACTTCCCCTCCCCCTCCCCCATGCAGGAGCCCAGCCCCCATTACCTATCGCTAGCAGGGTGCCCACGAGGATGCCCACCGCTGACAGCTTCGTGGGCATGCCCTTCATGCGGCCCACCTTAAGCAAGCACTGTCCCTCCTTGTTGCAGCGGCACACGATCACTGGGGGCAAGCAAGAGAAAAGGGCAAAAGCTGGGGGAAGACAGGGGGTTCTCTCCAGCTGCTCAGAGCTCCCAACCTGGCCCAGCTGGCTGGCATGTGTGTTTTTGTGGATATGTGTATACACGTGTGTGGGGAGGGTGCGTGCTCCCCTGCACGTGTCCACGTGAGCCTGCATGCACATGTACCCAGTCCCTCCCCGTGCATCCAGTGGTTCCCTCAGAAACTGCAGGCCGCACTTGAGCCTTGGCCTCACCTCGGACCAGGAGCTGCCACATCTGGGCGTTCTGGCTGACAATTACAGGGACTAAGTATTCACTCGGCTCCACCCAGTGCAAAGCCAGGGTGAGATAGGCATGGGAACCTGTTGGAACCATAAGCTGTGATCAGAATCCCTAGCTTGGGCAGGCCTTCTGGAGGCTGCTCCCTCTAGGCCCAGGCCCACCCCCAGGGTGGAAGGGCATCTCTCTTCGGGTGCCACCCCCCTCCCATCTGGGCCACAGCCCTCACCCTTCCCCCACCACACACCATTGAGAGCCTGGATGCGCCAATCCCGCTGCATCGTGGGGTTGGGACCAAGGGCAAAACTGTAGGGACTATGCCCATCACCCAGGTCAGCGTCCTCGCTGAGTCCACTAACAATCACACCATGGTTATTGCGGGGTGTGCAGAGGTGTGGGGTGGGCACAAGGGCCAGAGTTGGGGCTGGAGCAGAAGAGGCCTTCAGCAAGTGGATCACGAGGGTCACAGAGGTGCTCAGTGTCGGTTCACCTGCAGAGGAGGCGGTGCTGAGCCGGCCTGGGTCCTTGTAAGGGTGGGGTGAGTCTGGAGTCCCCTGGCTGGTCCCTTCCCACCCATCAGACTCACCTGCTGATTCCCCTGCCACACCCCACCCTCTCCTCTACCCCTTCCCGCCATCCCCATCAGCATCTGCACGCCAGTCTCCTCCTCACTATCTAAACAGCCGCCTCATCTTTCTTTTTGTGCTTTCCTGGGTGCCAAGCTTGTCCTCACCCCCCCAGTCCCACGGCCGGTGCCAGGGCCCGACCACGTGCACAGGAGCTCACTCGCGCTGGGTCTGCGCTGTACCACGGACGACCCAGCTTTGTGCTAAAACCTGACTCCCTGACGTACCCGCCCCTGAACCAGCTCCTCATCCCGTCAAAGTGGCATTCAGAGTCTTCCACACCAGCCCCACAACTTCTGCTCCCAGCCTGTAAGAAGCCCTCTGAGGATAAGGGGTCAGGCTGGGGGATTGCAAGAGGAGTGGCCTGAGAGGAGAGGAGGCCAGACATTTTCAGAGGGGTACACTGGACCTGACCCCTCACCACTCCTTCCTGCAGGGGTCGAACAGAGTAGATGCCAGCAAGGACCCCAGGGAGGCAGCTCTGTCCTGCCTATCCATCTGTCCATCTGCCTGCCTATTCACTGCTGCCCAGCCATACCTGCATCCTGAGCCTCCACCAGCACTGTGTACATGTCCCCGGGCCGGGCACCCTGCAGGCGACGGGCCGTGAACACCTCCCCAGAGACCTCTCTGATGCCGAGCCAGCCCTCTGAGTCATTGACCAGGGAGAACCTGAGGTCCAGAGAAGATGGGGAGGGGGAAGGCACTGGGATGATATACAGAGTCTTGCTCAGAGACCTCCAGGGCCGTGGACCTGCTAAAATTTTATATCCTCTCTGTGACTTGAAGGTGACAGCAGATCCCTGGGGTGCCTGATCTCACTCCCCAGCTCCAGGGGCATGGTGGGGGATAGGGTTTGAGCCACAGATATTATGGGTGCAGAAGGTACTCTCACAACCTGGGGGTGCCTAACTTAACTGCACTAGTCCCAGGTCACCCCATGAAGCGACCAGGAGCGGGTAGCCTGTCTGTGCTGCAGACTTGGTGAGGGTGCTGGAGATGGCCCAGTCCAGCCAGCATGGGAAGGTGCCTTCTGTGCCCTCGTGGGTTCCAAATGCCCCTCTCTGTGTCCTGTCCAGCTCACCCAGCCCTGGTCCTCCCCAAGGAGTCAGAAGCTTGGCTTAGCCAGGTCTGAGGAATGTCGCAGGCCACAGACTACGGGAGTTGCCTCTGAGGCCCGGGGTCCTTCCTGGGGAGCTGGGCAGGTCCTGCCCAGGGAAGGCACTGGGTTTCTGGCTCACCTGAGAGGCCTACTCATGGGGTCTGAGGGCTGGATGGTCAGCAGGAAGGAGCCGGCTGGGGAGTTGACCGGGACGCTGGCCTCATAGCTCTCTTGGTCCAACTTAGGGAGTGGCAGCACCCTCTCCACCAGCACCGTCACTGTGGCTGTGGCTCCAGGGCCCACGCCTGGCCCCACCAGCGGTGCCACACTCCGTACCACCACAACCAGCTCGTGACTTGGCGCTGCCTCATAGCTGAGGTTCTGGAACCAGTGGGGCCTGGGTCACCGTGTGGGCTGGCGTGTGGCACACTTATGCATGCATGGGTGTATGTGTGCCCCTCCCCCACCCCAGGCCCTTTACCTTGAGGAGTCGCAGTTGGACATGACCAGAACCTGGCTCCCAATCCAAGCCGAAAGTCCTGTCCGTATCCCCTGCCTCAATGGCAAAGTCCATGAGCCGGAAGGCAGGCTCAAGGTCAGCATCGGTGGCCGTGAGTGTGGCCACAAGGGTCCCGGGCTCTGTGTCCTCTGGGAGGCTTATGGGCTCAATCTGGAGACATTTGGGTGGGCATGAGTCCCCCATAAGGGCCTTCCCAAGGTCTCCTCCCCCGCTCCTGCTTACCTGGGAAGTGGTGAACTCTGGAGCATGGTCATTGATGTCCGTGACTGTGACGGTAACCTCACATGTGCTGCTGAGACCTAAGGCACAGGAGGGCATGTTGGGGAGGCCAGGATAGAGACACCAAGGGCAGGGAGCCTGGGTCATCTTCAGGGTCACCATCAGGGCACCTACCGCCCTCTGCTCCTCCTAGGTCAACAGCCAGCACCCGAAGCAGGATGTGCTGGCCTGAATGCAGGGGGAGAGCCCCCAGGGTCACACTGCCCGAGATGGAGTCTAGCTCGAAGGCTCTCCCCTCGGTGCCCTCCTCAAGCTCAGGGCTTAGCAGCCGATACACAACGTGGGAATTGGGGGAGCCAGGGGCATCCATGTCCTCTGCCAGCAGCCGAGTAACCTTGGTGCCTGGAAAGACAGCACCCATGTGGGTGGGACCAGAGCCCCACCTGGAGGCTTACTTTACCCACTCCTCTTGTGTGCTGGGCTGCACCTGAGCTGGTGTGTGTGTGTGTGTGTGTGTGTGTGTGTGTGTGTGTGGTGGGGGTCATTGAGGCTGGCCCTGTCCCAAAGAACAAAATGCCACGGTTCATAAGACTTCACCCCTCCCCCAGCCCCCGACAAGGCCTATAGCCCACCTGGGGGACTGAGTTCAGGGATGCTGATTGGGGGGCCACGTGGGGGGCAAAGAGGCGCATTGTCATTCTCATCCATCATCACCACCTGCAGCTCCAGAGGTTCTGTGTAGTCTTCACCTTGGGTATTCTGAGCCCACACCTGGAGCAGGTACTATAGTGGGCAGTGGGGGGCTTCAGATGAAGGCCAAGGGCCGCTCCAGCCTGCCCTGGGTCTGGGTTCCCTTCCGATGGCCAGCTCCAGCTCTTCTGGGTGCTCTTTCACTGCCTCGGTGCCTGTGGGGGATGTGACACCCCCCAAAGCCAACCAGACAGTGACCAAGCACCCCTTAGCACCCCCTCCTGGCTTCCCCCTCACCTCACCTCAGCCTGGGCTTCTCGGTCCAACTCCCTGGTCACGTAGAGTTTGCCCTCTGCATCCACATCGAAGGGTCCAGGGGGCTCGCTCTCCAGGTGATAATGTACACCCCCCCCACTCCAGTGTACCTGAGTGGGGCACAGAATAAGGACAACCCAGGATGGGAGGCAGAAACAGCATGCGTCAGCCCTACTGTCCGACTGTTCTCAGGTGGGGAGCCTGGGCCCCAGCTACTGTGGGACCCAAGGCAAGCTGCTGCCATCCCGAAGCCCAGGGGGTTCTTCTGTGTGGGGCACTTGTGGTTGTGGCAGTTCCATGGTGGCTTTGCGCCGGTCGCGGTCGCGGTCGAAGCCTGCACCCTTCCCAAAGTGCCTGAATGACTGGATTGTTTGATTCTCTTCCCTCGGGCAGGGCCTGACCCTAGGCTATTCCTCGAGGAGGCCTGAGACATTCCTGGCCTGAGTGATAATCCCCAAGGCAGCAGGGAGCAGCAGGGGGTGGCAGCTGTTCTCCTGAGGAAGCCAGGGCAAGCTCAGGAGGTCACAGTGCAGAGCCACACCTGCCAGAGGATAGCAGGTGAAGGGCTGCGAGTCTGGTCCCAGGGACTTGAATGCCCCACTGCATGATGAGAACTGAGGGGGACAGTGGAGGGCAGGACACAGGTAGGAGAGGAGGAAGGGCCAAGCTGGACCCCAGACCCACCCCCCAAATCTCCATGAGTCTCAGGCCCAGCTGCACCACCCATGGGGCTGCTTCAGCCACTGACAGGTGCTTACTCACCTGGGAAATGTGGTGGGGGTATGGGACTTTGAGATTCTCCACCAGGTGGACAGGATCCTGGGGCACCCAGGTGCTCTCTACTATGGAGACGTCTACAGTAGCTGTGGCCTGGTGGCCTGAGGCCTGGTCACCCATATCCTTCACCTGCACCAACAGCTGGTAGGGTCCCTCCAGGGCCTGGTCTAGGCTGGTGCTCCCTAGAAGAGGCAGGGTTGTTAGCTGAGCAGGGTACCAGGGAATAGGGGTTCAGGCCATCCTTCTCGGCGAGGTACCAAACACAAAGCCAAGCATGTGGCAGGTGTTCTGGACACTCACTTGACCAAGGGATGAGAAGGACTTTTAGCACTATTGTGAACACCCAGCCAGGACCTGAGAGTTTGTAAAGTCATTTCCATATCTACCCGCACAATGAATGACTGGGGGACTGGATGCGTGGATCACCGGACGGTGGGGAGGAGTGTGTGGATGAATGGGTAGATGAGTAGATGACCGGGTGGATGAGTGGATGGTGGACTAGGTGGATGGATGGGAGTTTGGGGAGCGGGAAGACGGACGGGGATTTGGGTGTGTGGTGGAGTTAGTTCGGATGGATGTTTGGATGGATGGGCTGCATATGTGGTTGGGGAGTAGGTGAGTGAATGGGTGGCTGGCTGGCTGGGCGCATGATTGCCTTTTCTTCCTGTCCTCAGACCACGCCTCTGGTCTGAACTCCCAGGTCTAGGTCTCTCTTGCTGTCAATTCAAAGGTCTCCCTGCAATGTCCAAGGCTACAACCCCTCAGTCCTCTCCTGTCCTTGTCCCTGAGGCCCAGGTCTCCAGAATGTAGGGCTGAGGCACTTCATACACACCATTTCTTAACTCTCCATGCATGATTCTCCCCCCATGCATGGTCCAAGTATGAACTTTTGCCTTGATACTCTCTCCATCTAGAATGTTCTTTCCTCCTACTTTATCTCTCAAGTTCCAACCCGCCCTTCTATTACCACCTTCTGCCAGTTTCCCTGAATCTCCCCATCACGCCCAGCTCAGGCTCACCCTTGGGGCTGAGGGCCAGCGCCCCCAGCCGAGGCTCCAGCTGGAACATGTCTGGGAAAGGCTGGGCTGGGGCCTGGCTCAAGATGCGGAATCGGAGATCTGAGTTAGCTGTCCCTGGTTCATCTCCGTCCGAAGCCTCAAGGAAGAGGAAGGGAATGCCTGGTGTGCGTGGAGAGGGCAAGCCTTAAGGGATGTGGAGGTCGAGAGTCTCCCATGCCTCCCTGTCTCTTCCTGGCCCCTCCTTCCAAATCCATCATCAGATCACCACTCAAGGGAAGCCACAGCTTTTCACTTCACTTCACAGATGGGCTAACAGAGGCCACCATGGATGGGACTCACTGGAGGACCCTCAGCGGACCCTCTCCATGCATGATTCTACCCCCGTGCATGGTCCAAGTCTGAACTTTTGCCCTCAATGGAGTAGAGGGATGCAGGATGGGACAGAAATTGGACCACAGCCACCCTGTCCCTATGCTGACTCTGGCCATCCCTTCATTCTCTGCTCTCCCATCAGCGCCCACCTGAACTTGCTGTGAGCTGGCTGCCCTGGCCACTCACCGGGCCTGGTGCCCTGGCTCAGCTGAACTCTGTAGATGGCCTGGGAGAAATGGGGCACCTGGTCATTTTCATCCTTCACATGCACACGCACAGGTTGCGGGCCCCACAGGACACGTCCATCCTCAGCCTCCAGGGTGACCTGCAGGGAAGAGTAGTTGGCGACCTGCCCGTCCTTTGATGTTTTCCCCTGCACCTGGCCCAGCCCTACCTGTAGCTGGTATTCTGCCTGCTCCTCTCGGTCCAGGGCTCCGGTCACCAGCAGGAAACCGGAGTCAGGATCCACAGCAAAGAGGTCCCCAGCTGCCATGTTTGAGTTTTCTGATAGCACAATCTGGCCCTCAGCTTTCTCACGGGGTAGTGGCAGCTGGTGGGGAAGAACAGAAGTGAAGGGAGTAGGGACCAGGCCTGGGGGGTGCTCCCTCCACCCAATGACCCTATTTTATATGTGGGAAAACAGAGGCTCAGAGAGGGCTAGCACTTACCTGAGGTCACACAGCCAGGAGATAACAGAACTGAGACTCAAAGCTAGAGCTCTTTCCCTTGTACCTGGTGCTTCCTAATATTCCCTGCCCTCCTTTCTAAAGCCTAAAACTCCTTTCCCAATACTTCCTTCTTTTACTGAAAGATCTACTTTCATCTGGGATTAAAATCTTTCTAGTTATACACGCTATATAGCATATTCTCCAGAGAGCAGGGTTCTCTGGAGTGAGCCAGAGAAAGAGGAGAAGGCAGCCCACCTTGGTCAGGTACAAAGGGAAATTTCCACCATAGTTTTCTGGGACTTCCACATACAGCTCTGCAGACTGGGCCTCGGGGAGAGCCTGTGGAAAGATTTTTGTCCTGTCACCAGGCTCTGTCTTCCTGCCATGGCAATGGGGACCTCACAGGGAGGGGAATTTCTGCCCTGGAAATTCCTGTTTCCTGGACCTAGCCATGAACCCATCCTCATGATCCCATAACAGGCTTAGAGCCAGCTCTGCCACTCTGCCCCCAACTACTGCCACCCATGGTTAGTGTAACTGGTCAAAGTGGAGAGAGCCGCAAGGGTGCCAACCCCCAAAGCCAGCATCTGAAGTGGGGAGCAGGGCCCAGCTTACCTGAGGGACGGAGAGGCAAAGCAACCACAACCAGGCAGGGACCATGGTCAGGATGGACCTGGGGAACACGGCAGTGAGTACCCAGCCCAGACTGGTGGGCAGGAGGTCCCTCCCACCACCCTTCCCCTAGGAAGTATCCCTCTTCTCATCCTCATGCAGCCCCAGGCCTTGGCTTCCCCAGCCCCCATGGGATGTTACTGTTCCTCCTTCTTCAGCTGAACCTCCTGCTACTTGGTCACTATGGGACTGGCAGCAAGACCTCTTCCTGTCCCCTGTCCTCTTATGCTGCCCCAGCAACTCTCAGAGCTGCCTCTCCCCGTCCCACCGAAGTGAGCACTGCCACCACACTCCTACCCTTGTCCCCTGCCTCAGCTCCTTCCAAACACATAGACAGAGGGACCTCATGACAGACTGACCTCCTCCTCCTCCCCTTAGAAGGGCCTGTGGCTCCCCCTTGCTTGCAGGGCAGCATCTAGCTGCTCAGCCAGGCCCACCAAGGCCCCTAGGCCCAGCCACCCTGCTGCTCCTTAGTTGTTGCCCCCATAAGGATCTCCATGGGAGTTTCACCTTCAGACCTTGTCTCCTTCCCCCCTGAGCCTCTCCAAATCGTGGATCCCAAAGTGGTAATTTCCCAGCAGCCCTGAAAATCACAAAAGCTTAGAAAGATCCTGATGACTCTGAGGGTCACTTCATACAATTGCCTCCAGCTGCAGCAAGGCCTGAAGGACAGGGCCTGACCAAGGTCACAGAGGATTCATTAACCACAGGCGAATTCTTCCTGGAACAGAGGACTCTTGGTTCAGGGTCTCCAGGACTGTTCTTTCTTCCACTGCCATCCTGGAGACTCGGAGTCCCCTCAGGACAGGAGCCCTGCCCTCATCTCAGCATTTTCTAGCCCTCAGCATGGAGCTAGGCACACAGAGCGTAGACAACCGCTCCCATCTTCCCTGGATGATGGGAGGACAGGGCAGCGTTCCTCCTTCCCCTGCCACCATCCCCACCTCAGCCCTGCCCACCCCGCAGCCCCAGCTCCCAGCCCTTCACCTGCTGGTGCCGAAGCCTGGCTCCCTTGCTTTGTCCAGCTGCCAGGTGAGAAGACTTTTTTCTCCAAGGAGTGCTGGCTGGACCGGCTGGGTGGAGTAGGGCAGGGCGGACACTTGAGCAGGTAGGCGGGCCCGCCACGCTTGCTCAGGAGTGGAAAACACCACTGGGCCCACAGCAGCTCGCCTGGCCCTGGCCCAGCCCCCCAAGTTACTCATTGACTTTGGAAAGCTGGGGGCTGCTCAGCACCTGTCACTGCCAGCCCCAGGAGGTAGGGAGATCTTCGGCCCAGCACTCCTCCCATCTCTACACAGCCCAGGGGGCACTTCTCTGCCCTCTGGGCTTGGACGGTGCAGTCTGCAGGCTCAACCAGCCATAGGTTGACAATATTCAAAAAAGAAATCCTTACGTTGTCGTTGACGTGTGGTTAGGCCAACCGTGGGTGCGTCTCCCTGAACATGTAGAGACTTTTTTCCTTGCCATTATTCCTTCAACACTACGGGTATAACAGCTATTTATGCAGCATTTACATTGCGTTAGGTTATGTAAGATGATTTAAGTATTAGGTATTATAAGATTAGGTATTACAGATGATTATAAAATGTATTAGATATTATAGAGACCATTTAGAGTATACGGGAGGATGTGCATAGGTTATATGCAAATACTACACCATTTATGTAAAGGACTTGAGCATCCACAGATTTTGATATCTGTGAGAGTCCTGAAACCAGTCCCCTGGGAATGTGGAGGGATGACTGCTTTTCTGTGGCCCCACACTCGACCCTCCGTCTACCCCATGCACCAGCACCTGCAGCTCTACCTTGGCCCGCTCTGTTCCTTTTGTCTGGATGCCACTCCCACCCCTTCCTGTGTCTGGGGAGCCCCTGCTCAGGCATCAGTACTCAGCTCATAGTCTCTCCTCCAAGAAACCTCCCCTGGGCTCCCAGTCTCATTCAAGGTTCTGCTCTGGGAATACCTCCCCTTCCCATGCTGGATGCTATCTCTGTCAGTGCAGAGAGGACACCAGATTTTTATTGCCTGTCTCTTCCATCAGACTGTGAGGCCCTTCAGGGAAGCACTCAGGGACCCAGCAACGACCTGGCCCTTGCCCAGCCTCGGCTGCCCTGTCTTGTGGACCTAAGGCAAGGAGCTGGAGGCTGTACGTGAAGGACAGATGAGCAGTGCATGGCCTGTACCAGGCATCCAGGACTCCAGACCACCTACCAGTGGGGTGGAACAGTGGGTGAGGAGACAGTGGCTTGTGAGACTCCCTGAGGCTCCCTAAGTACTCACACTAGCCCCTGGACACTGAAAGGGCTGAGACAATAGACTGCTTCCTGCCTCTGAGTAGGACAGAGAAGACAAAACCAGCTCAGGTGACCTTGAGAGAATCACCAGGCTGACCAGGGGCCCTTCCCCCAGTGAGGGCAGCCAAGCAGAGCCAAGAGAAGCTCCTGGGGCCTGGGAGTCCAGAACAAGGCGGGAGGGTGGGAAGGGTCACAAGGTCTCTCCTTGTCCTCAGAGTTTCCCATGGTCTACCCTGAGTCCTTCCCACTGCATATCTGGTTAGGTTCTCTCTGGCTGGATGGAGGCTGCACCAGGACTCCTCAGCTGCACCCAACCTCATCTGTCACAAGCTGAGTGCCTGCCTCAGGGTCACTCGGGCATCCCGGGCACCCCCAGGGCAGCCTAGAGCAGTGCAGTGTGGAGACGTTGAGACATCTCACGTGCATTAAACTCCTACTATATGCCTGCTCTAGGTACATAACTTCATTATTCCACTCTGTTCTGAAGAGGACACCATCCCCATGTCACACACTGAGGCACAGAGAGGTGGAGTGGCTTGCCGAGGGTCACACAGTCAGTAAGTGGTAGAACCAGGAAGATCTGGGTGGGATACTTCTTCAGGCATTGGGACCTTCACTTGCTCTGAGAAAACCATGCCTTCCATGTGCCTTGAAGTACGTTGGGGTGGGAGGTGCAGCAGAAGCTTTGAGCAGTTAACACTGCCCTGGGGGGCAATGTGGCTCAGTCCCAGAGGTCACATACACTGAGAAGCAGCCTTCAAACCCCCTCCTACCATTGAACAATGGCATCAGGACCCTAGCCAGGGTGTAAAAGCTCCCAGTGGAAGGAATAAATTGAACTAATGAAGGAATATATGAACCCTGGCCTGGAACTTTCTCAGAAACTCCCCAGCCTTGTCCTGGGCTGTGCCCAAGCTCTGGAGACCATCCCTGCTCAGCCTGTGTGGCAGGGACAAGCCCTTTAGCTCCCTATCTGCCATTGCTGAATGGAGACGCTTGTTCCTGAAACAACATACATAGAGCAGGCACCTGCGCCCACAAGGGCTCCCCTTCCTGGGCGTGAGTGGTGCGGAGACAGGCACACCTCCATCAGTAAACGTGCACACCTTCCCACACAGATTCGAGGCCTCTCATTCCAGGCAGGGAGGGCTCCAGGGACCTGTTCCCTCAATACCACCTTAGCCAGCGCTGAGCATGTGGTGTTTGGACCAGGCCACTCACAGCGAGGCCCTCTCAGTAGCCCGGCCTCAGCAGGGAGGTGGGGAGCCATTCAGAGTTAAGTCCACAGGATATGCCTTCCTCACTCCACCTTTAACAAGCCAAGGAGTCTTGAAGTCTTCCCCAACCACCCCACCCGAGTGGGTTTCCAGCCTTTCTAGAGGAAGCAAGGCAGAGACATCAGCCAGAGGGCCAGACCTAGGACTCCTGTTTGGACACGAGACCTGGAGCAAGGCGTGGTCTCTCAAGCAGCCTCAGCTTTCCTTGTACACAGAGAGGGGTGATTGAACCCTCAACCAGCCGGGCAATGCCAGGCCCCAGCACAGGAGAAGAATCTGGATAACACCTGGGAGAGCTTTATGTCTCCTCCTGCTGCTGGGACCCCCAACCAGGCCCCAACCCATTCCTGCTCCCTCTGGCTCAGCTGGCTATATCTGGGCCCCAACATTCAGATAGCCAAGGCCACACACCAGGGTGGGGCAGGGAGCCCCCATCCCTCAACTCTGAAAATGCTGTCTGCTCCTGCAGTGCCCCCCCACAACCCATGAGGAAACACAGAGTCCACAGCCTTGACCTATCAGCAAATAGACTTTATTACAAAAATCTGCCTGTAAACAAATAGCCACTGCACTGGACAGCCACCCTCCGGGGCATGCACACGGGGCTGGAGAGAAAGGCAGAGTCCTCTCCCCACACAGAGCCCTGTCCCATGGGCTGGCCTTGGGCTGCTGCTTGGGACTCACGTGGGCCTGCCTAAGCACCTCTTTGGGCCCTGCCCTCGATGGCCAGTGGAAGCCACCTCCCTGGGCAGCACTGCCTGTCCGTGGCCATGAGGTGGGGGACACCGGAGTCTCAGCCAGCCCCGAGAACCCCTAGGGCAGTTGCTGGGCCAGCCCACCAATCTGCCCAACTGTCTGCACAACACCGTACGTGGCCTTGAGGCCTAGAGCACTGAAAGGTCATGGCAAGACTTGGACTTGGCACGGAAGGCCATCTTGCGGCTGTTGCGTGCTACAATGCGGCCCAGGAAGCGCTTCGCCTTCTTGCCGAGGCTCTCTCGCCGCCGGGTACCTGCTTGCCGACGTGCATTGGCCTCTTTGCTGTCCCTGCGCAGCCGTATCTGGCGCACGATGCCCTCGAACAGTGCCTGGACATTGTGGTGCAGCGCAGCCGAAGTCTCAATGAACTTGCAGTCGAAAACCACCGCACAGGCCCGGCCCTCTGGTGTGGGTGGGGAGAAGAACACACCAGTGAACAAAGTGGGGCGGTGAAGAGTCCACTCAAATCCTGGCCACCCCATGGCATCTGCTACTCAGGAATCTGTGGATAAGGGACAGTGGAGCGCTGGGTCCTCTGCAGAAACAGAGACCCCAGTTCCTGTATGGAGGGTCCCAGGCGTTGCTGGTCACCCAGCTGGGTGTTTAAGTTTAAGGAGCTCACAGAGTCCTGCAAAAGGAGATTTATTTATTGAAATAATTTGAAGTCTGACATGTAAATGGAATCGCCCCGGTAGTCAACACAGGAGAATGAGAACTTTGCCGGACAGCTGAGTGAATTATGGTTTGATGTTATGTCATCAGAAATGACCAGTGGAATGGTGGGAATGTAACCAAGTCCCTGCTTAGTACCTCTGAGAGGCTCCATTCTGGGGTTACAAAGTAGGATACTGAGCCCAAGAAGGGAGGGTCTTCCCCAGCGGCAAGGCTACTTTGAGACTGGCCCAGGCCTGGGATCCAGGTTCTGATGTCCTGGCCTAATTCCATGCACTCTCCTCACCCCTCCTCTGTCAGGTCAGGGCCACAGAGGATGAGAGGACCCTGAGGAGACTCTGAAGCCTACACCCCTCCTAGCACACTAGGTCCTTTCCCCAGGACTCTCAGGTTTTGGAAGTCCTGTGAGAGGAAGCTCTCCTCCCCCTCCAAGTTTTCTTTGTGGACATTTTTAGCCACTGATGACCATCCCCAGGGATTCAGGCTGAGTCAAGACTGAGTTGACCACAGCCTGACCAGGATCCCACTCCCTTTCAGACCCACACCCTGCTCACCATCCAAGGAGACCTCACGAGAGCGCACCAGGTCACTCTTGTTGCCCACTAGGATGATGGGCACGTCGTCTGTCTGCCGTGCCCGCCGCAGCTGGACCCGCAGCTCTGAGGCCTTCTCGAAGCTGCCCTTGTCTGTCACTGAGTACACGATGACGTATGCATCCCCCATGGCCATGCAGTGGCCAGGTAGCCAGTGGCCCCCATCCTAAAGAACACATACACACACATCTACACAACAGGCTTCAGGCCCCAGCTACAAGGTTGTTACTCCCAGCAGCCCCCTGCTCCCAGCTCACCCCTCCCACCCTGCCCTGGGTCTCAGCCTGCATCCTACCTGCTCCCAAATATCATAGACCATGAGCGATGCCTCTTCTCCATCCACCATGATGGAGCGATCATATGTGTGCCCTAGATGGGAGACCAATAGTTAGGTTTACTTGCTGGCTGCCGAAAGCTTCCCCCCGACCCCCACCACACACACACCAGCTCTTCTATTCTGGCCTCACTCCCCAACTCCTCCCCAGAGCCACCCCCCCACCCCCAAACCTTACTGTCCACTGGTGGCTGCTATGGGACAACAGAAGTGATGGGGGTGGGGTGGAGGGTAGCTGTGCCTGGCCTCCACTTAGACAAGCTAGCAGGGTCCTGGGTGGCCAGTCCTGTGCTCCCTGACCACCTGTTGCCTGGGTCCCAGGGTAGTTCTGATCATGATGGCCTGAGTTAGAATAATGACAGTCACATCCTCTGCAGGCCTTGGTCACCTGAGATGCCTTTCCTAGAAACCCCCTCTGGCTTTGTTCCTGTCTGTCCTGGCAGGAAGGGATGTCCTGCCCCGTCCTAGAGTAGTCATACGTATGCCCTGGGCCTTCTACTCAGCATTTCTTCCTCTACCAAGGGTCCCTGCTCCTTTAATTTCCCCAACTGTGAAACAGGTAGATAGAGGCATGTTTCTGAAAGTGCCTTCAGAATTCCTTGCTATTTGCCGCTTTTATCCCAGGTCCCCACCCCTGTAGTCCCCAGTCCTAACCCTGGGATCTCCCCTCCTTTGAATAGTCCCAGCCCTTTCCTTACCTGTGGCCTCGGCTTCAGGCCCATCCTCTAAACCACCGAAGATACGCGCCAGAGCGCTCTTGCCCACGCCAGGCGCCCCCAGCAGCAGCACCTTGTAAACGCTCTCGTCTGGGTCGCTGCCCCCTGAGCTAAGCGAATCAGAGGAGCTTTCTGGCCAGTCCAGCCTCCGACCCTGGGTCCGAGTTCCCGCTGTAGCAGCCGTTGCCAGAGCGCTGGGAGCTAGCGCCGCCTGCAGGTCGCGCTCGTCCACCGGCATGCTTCGGCGGTGGAGCGGAGGTGCTGAACCCCAGGGTGTGCTGCCCCGACGGCGCTCGCGCTCCCGGCGGCTCCCTCCTGCTCCGCCGCCATTTAGAGTCATCGCGTCGGAAGCCGTCTGGGGAAGAATCGGATGGCTCTTAAGCCACAGTGGAGATGGAGAGGAAGGCTGGACCCCGGGCGCGCCTCTGGACTGACGACCTGCAGGGGTCCCATCTCAGTCGTGAAGGTCTTTGCGCCCTGACTTGAGACCCATCCTTCTGACTCGTCCATCCGCAACGCGGATGGCGCGACCACCCCCATCCCGTTCGGACAGGACACTCACCCACTCGCACAGAGACACAGTCAGGACTAGGTCCCGTGCTCGGATCGCAGACCCAGGCTAGGCTACTCGACGCTGTCACAGCGGCTGCCTTTTCTGTCCGCACTGGGTCGGGGCTCCGAGAGCCGCCTATTTAAGTCTCTGCCCGCCCCCGCACTCGCCCCAGTCCACGCTGAAGCCCGGGCTGACGTGTCAGTCCCCCCTCCACCCCAGGAGGGATCCCACACCCTCCCCCTAGGACCTCACACCCACCGAGACCCCGCCCCATCCTCCAGGGCGGAGCAAGGCAGACAGGCAGTCGAAGGCGGGGGGGGGGGGGGGGGGGGGGGGGGGGGGGGGGGGGGGGGGGGGGGGGGGGGGGGGGGGTCCTGACATGTGTGTGTGTGTGTGTGTGTGTGTGTGTGTGTGTGTTGTCTGGGAGAAAGGAGAAAGTAGGGGAGTGTGTAGATGGGGAAGTGAGGTGGGAGGGTGCCATCATAGGTGGGGGCAGGGACCAACCAAGGCTGCTGGCTCTCTGGGGAAGAATTAGGTCTGGCCCTTTAATAAGTAAAGTCTCCTTTCCCTCCTTTCCAGGTCCGGGCCTGTTGCCCAAGCAAGCAGAACATTTACAGGCTGGACAGACTTCACCCTTCCTCTGTCCGCTGACACCCACTCCCCACTGACGCACGTCTGAGCTAGAATTCAGGGGTCCTAAATCGGGCTTCTAGCCTCAAGTCCAAGTTCTTCCCACTCCCCTCCTTGCCATGAGGAGCTGAAGTTTCTAGTGGATGAACCTGCCCTTCAGGATGAGGGTTAATGTCACCCCATGAGCCCCTGGGGGCCCTTGAAGAGCTGTTTTGGGAGAGCGGGCAAGGGAGGTCCTCTGGCAGTGTGTTGCAGGGAGAGGTGCAAGCTTGAATCCTGGGGAGGGCACCCAGACCCCAAAAAGGGAAAGGATGAACTCAGCACCACCTCACCCCCCAGCACCCTCCACACAGCTGCCAGCAACCCTGCTAAAAATACCTGGCCCTGGCCCTGGCCCTGGTCATTCTGCTTCTGGGCTGGAAGTTGCCCAAAGTTGGGGAAATCCTGGCAGGCAGGCATCAGATGCCAGCAGGAGCACAGCGAGGTGGACCTGGACCAGGAACTGGATCAGGGCTGCATCCAACCATTTAAGAGCCTTCACTGTCTGCCTGCTTCCCTCTAGACCTGGTCTGGACCTGCTTGTTCAGGACACATGCAAGGCCTGGAGGTTCAGACTCCCATCCAGGAGGCGCATAGATGAGGGGGCGGTGAGGGGAGCCCTCAGCCACCACTTTTTGTCACCACTTCCCAGAGCTTTCTCCCTCCTCAGACCTAGGGTGGCTGCGGGCACACAGGGGGGTGTGTAATGAGGAGGCTTTGTGTCTAGTCCTGGCACTGCCTCTGTGCTCCTGGGTTTTGCCTCCATCCCAGACTCTGGGTGTCCAGCTATAAATTGGGGATGTATGAGCCTTGCTCATATATCTGGAGCGTGTGAGGGTTGGGGGTAGGCAGGCTGTGAAGTACTTTGTGACAGGGACCTACTATCAGACTCTGACATTTGGTTGTGACAAGTGTGGCAGGAATGAGGGCACCCATTCAGGGCTCAGGTGACATCATAGATTGAAGGATCCTGGTGGGCTGTTGTAGGTTGTCATGGAGACCTGGTAGGGCTCTCTGGCTGCTGCGTCAGTTTCCTTGGCAACATCTGAGAGGGCCTTGGAGTAAGGAGGGCTTGGCTAAGTGAGTGTTAGGGGGTTCGTGCAGACCCCCCTCATTCTTGAGGTCTCCAAAGTAGGCAAAGGCTGGACTGTGGGATAGCCTGTCCATTTGTGTTCTTCATGCAGCCTGGAGGGTCTTGGAGGCTTCGGCGAGCCCATGCTGGCTCTGGCTTCCTGGACGAGGTCCAGTGGGAAGAAGGAGTCCAAGGGTCGAGCCTCGTGTCAGAGGACACAAGTCTCCAGAGCCAGCAAACTACTCCCCATCAGGATCCTGGCTGGGCTGCTCATGGCCCCTCCAATCCTCATGACTTTGCCGTTAAAAAGAGCCCCTGGATGTCTGACGGAGGGCGGGAAAGTGTGGGGGTGGGGGGTACCTGTGGCTCTTCCCAGCAGGGAGCCATGCAAGGAATTAGGGCTGGGTTTCCCCTCTGGTAATCTGAGCTCTTGGCCTCCCCAGTGTTTCTTCATTGCCAAGGGAACTGCATCCACATTGGGCCACTCAGGCCCCAGGCATTCTCCAGCAGCCAGAAACACCTCAAGCCAAGGTACGGCCAGGGGCCCCGGGACCCAAGCCCAGGACTCGACCTTCAGACACCCCTTACCCCCACCTCCTGGGCCTCTCAGCTTTCTGGACAGCCCGACCTTCAAATCCCAGCTCTGCCCCTCACTAGCTGTTTCACCTCTGCCCATTTATCTTGGCTGCACCTTCGTTTCCTCCTGTGTAGAATAGGGATAATGCCCTCTTGGGGGGTATTATAAGACATGAATAAAGTAGTTGGCACGTGTCTGCCGTATAGTATCTCCATGTGAACACTTTTGTTTTCCATGCTCGGTTGGACGGCCAGGTTTGAGTGAATCCGTGGGCCCTGTCCCGCTTCTTCCTTCCTGCTTCTGCTCTGTTCTCAGCTGCCGCTCCTCTCTCCCCTACACCCACCGTCCCTCCGAGGGACCCCACACCCTACCTCCTCCCTTTGGTAGTGCCATGATGTGAGGGGGACTTGGCTGGGTTTCAGCAGCCTCATCTCTCCCCACACAACGGCCCCACATCCTGGTTACTCTGTTCTGTTCTGAGGCTCCGTTCGTTCAGTCTGCTGCCCCCTACTAAGTACCTCATGTGCCCCAGACCCTCGTGCTGTGGGCATAATGCTAGGCAAAAGTCCACAGAGCTGAGCATGTTCACACATGTCATCTAGTCCCTGGGTCATTCTCACTTAATTATGATTTGTTGTTCCTATTTTGCAGACATGGTAACCGAGGCCTGAGAAATCATAGGCCAAAAACAGCAGAGCCAGACACACCTGGTAGAAGGCTTTAGGGACCTCAAACTTCACCCCCTTCCACCCTGTACCCATGCCCTCGGACAGCAGCTGGGTTCCAGAAAGTTCCCTGGGCACTAGCCCAGGATTCACAGATGGTGTCCCTGCAGGCAGCTAGGGGCCAGGCACAGATGAGTCAAGACTGACAAGGGGACTGACTATCTGATATGCCAGCTGTGACATGATCAGTTTGATATCCGGCGCCCACTGTGGCCTTGCCTGCCAGGAGGGCCAGCTGAATGACTCAGTGACACCTGCCTCCCCCATGACCTCCCAAACCCAGCTGAACACCCTCATTCACAGGGGGGTCTGACCTGCAGTCCACCATTGAGCTGTGAATGCAACCCAACACAAAACTGTAAATTTACTTAAAACATTGAGATTTCTTGTGATTACACGTTACAATGTACTTAATGTGTGGCCCAAGACAACTCTTCTTCCAGTGTGGTGCAGAGGCGCGGAAAGGTTGGACGTCCTGGAGAAACCAGGGCTGTCAGTACACGTGGCGAAGCTTACGGCCAGGTATTGGTGGTTGGAAAGGCTCCCTGGGACCTGAGGGGCCCTGG
>PVIA01013547.1:0-31647 GCA_004024845.1 Tonatia bakeri | reverse complement strand
AGACTCACCTCGCCTGAGATACCAGCCACAAGCTCCGGGTTCCCAGGCCACCCTCACATTTAGGGGTTGCAGTACCTCCTCAGGCTTGAGAATTTGCTAGAATGACGCACGGCACTCAGAAACGGGTTTGTTCATTAGAAAATGCTCTATCCACCAAATTTGGAGACACACAGGGCCAGACCTAGGAGGGCCCCAAACACAAGACTCCTGTGTCCTCAGGATGCAGCCAGGAAGCTCGCCAAGAGCCGATTTTGAGAACTTGTACTGGGCTCCAGTATGCAACTTCATTGATGGAATCATCGGCCACCGCTGCACTCAATCCCCCAACCTCCCTGGGGGTCAGGTGATGTCCTCTTGCCCAGAGCCCTGCTCTCCGATCAGATCCCATCCTGGAGCCACCTGCAGACCCTCCGTGAGTCAGCTCTGTGCCTGAATCGAGGAAGCTCCCAGCACGGATAGCAGACACACCGCCATCACTGGTAACCCCAAGGACTGAGAGGCTCCCTCCAGGAGTCAGGGACAAAGACCAGCCAAACTCCTTACTATACAACACTTTTCCGTCAATGGACTGCTTGCCTTGAGTGAATTTCCCTCAGCTGTGCACAATCACAAATGGTGACCTCAGGTTTGATTCACCACCTGCACCTTTTCTAGTACACACTCAGAGAGATGAGTGACTTAAATCTTAAAATGTTTATCTGCACATCACCCAGATTAGCTCAGGTCACCATGTGCCCATTCATTTTTAAGAGTTAAGTTCCTGACATCATTTCACCGACAGATCCATTTATTCTATTTTATGTGACTCAGAAGTGTTTCTTGGGGACAGATTCAGATTGTGTGAACTCCAAAGAACTGTCTGAGTCACGTGTGCCTCCTCTGTTTTATAGACGAGGAAATGGAGACCCCCCGTGGGGAAGTGACCCACCCCAGGCCACACAGCGAGGACCCTGTGGCGGCCTTTTGACCTCTAGAGCAGGGGAGCCAAGCCCCTTCCCCCACCAAGAGCTGCTGGGAGGGTGACCCGAAGGCAGGGAGGTCAGGGAGAACCTGGCTTGCTTCTCGTTGTACTAAGTGCTGGGGCAAGATCAGGACAGTGCAACGTGTGGGGAGCTGAGCTTGGAGTGCTGGGTTGACCAGCTCTCCCAACCATGAGCCTAATGAAGCCAGCCTTTGTGTTCAGATTCCACAATCACCCACAGTGGGTTCCCTGCCACCCCGGCCTGCCTGCTGTTTCCTCCCTGGTATGGGGTGGACATTTCCATAGGACACCCTCACCCCAGCCTGGATGCTTGGAAAAATCCACTTTCTATCCTTTCTATTCATCTGTTTCAATATGAACCTTCAAAAACTAATCAAGACTGTGGGTCACTGTGAAACAGAACCTGAAGAAAAGCTAGCGTGAGGGACTCGCAGGTCTGAAAAACGCACCGGCCCCCTAGCAACATTCCCTAGGCCTGCTTAGCCACGCCACTCACCCGGTCACATCTGTGTGTCGTTTGCCTGATGGGAAGGGTAGTGTGGGGGCAGAGACCGGCGTCACTCTGTGAAAGGCAACATCGATCTTTTTCTCCCTTGTGTATGGGCCCAGACACAATTGTGGCCAGTGGTCTTTTAAAAATTTAAAAATACATTAAATAGACTAGTGAGCCTCCAATAAATGTGTATGTGAATAGATCTTTCCTTGATGCAGCATTCTGCCACGAAAAAGACATGCATTCCCGGAACACACTGCAAGTCCTCTGTGGATAGCTCCTATTTCGAATGCTGATGTTTTACCACATGTTTAAAGTGGGCTTGAGATGTGTCGACTCTTTTCCTTCTTTCTTGTTTTGTCTTTCTTTCTTTCTTCTTTCTTTCTTCCTTTCTCTTTTCTTTCTTCCATTTTCTTCCTTTTCCTTCCTTCCTCCTTCCCTCCTTCCCTCCCTCCCTTCCTTCCTTCCTTCCATCCTTCCTTCCTTTTCTCCACCACCCCCTCTCACCCAGTATCAAAATCCTGCAACGTCCTCTACCAAGCCCCTCAAGGTCAGCCTCCTCGCCTCTCTCTGCCTCCACCATCGCTCCAGCCTGGGAGTAACTCGGTTCTGGATAAATGAAGTTCCTTCTGAGCTGGTCCCTGCAAGTCTTTAAAAAGCATGCATGATTCGTG
Organism: Tonatia bakeri; assembly: GCA_004024845.1. Taxonomy (NCBI): domain Eukaryota; kingdom Metazoa; phylum Chordata; class Mammalia; order Chiroptera; family Phyllostomidae; genus Tonatia; species Tonatia bakeri. Next base: position 29,498 of record PVIA01013547.1, on the reverse strand, counting down.
TGTGCTTTTATACACCAACCTCACTGTCCTACTCATATCTCAATCTGGGTCCAATATTCTATTGCTCTTCTCTGTCGAACACCCACCAAAGGAGCAAGTGATTTCTGAGTCAGACGCTGAACCTCCGCACGCCCGGTTGCCTCATCTACAAGAGGAGAAGTAACGATCTCGCCAGTGGCCCATTTCTTGAGGGCCTACACCTCTTGGATCTGTGATACTTATTTTGGTTCAGCAACCAAAGATTTGAATTCTTTGTGGAAAATTATCTAGCAGTGGAATTTACATCAGCAACTCAAATATAATGTGTGTATTTAAAAGTGTGGCCCTAACTACTTCACTGGAACCATCCCAGCTGGTTTATTTCAAGAGGGAATTTCTGCCATACACAATTCACCATCCAAGAAATGAACAACCGGGATGATTTTACAGAGAAGAGCAAAGCAGGGCTGCAGAGGAAAAGGGGGATATTTCGTCCTTGCAAGAATGGCCATTGAAGGACACTCTAAAGCGAAGTGTTGGATAATTAACATCTGCGTCTTGGCACGAGAGCAGCCAAGAGGCGCACGGACTGGGGCGTACAGCACTCCAGCTTTAGCGCTGAAGACATTGTGCAGCAGAATAATAACCATGAAATGTGGGAAACTATGTTTAATGTGGTTAATACCCAAGAAATGACAAGAAAAACATCAGAAATACTAATCACCACTATCGAACAGCCTATCTCAAGCGGAAGATGATAAAATTATGTATTGACCAAGGAAAGCATTCAGGGAAATGGGAATTATTGACTGGCTTTGTAATTAACCAGCTTCTGAATTTGGATATATAAAATAATACATTTAATTAAATAATATGATATTATTGAAATAATAAATGTCATTCATGTTTAAGAGTAACTCTAACACATCTCTTTGTAGATGATTTCGAAAATATAAAAAAGGAGAAAGACTAACAATACAATAAGCTACAGTTTTGTCTTCCACACAGAGCCATGAGTGAGTGCTGTGTGTCTCTTAACCCAGGATCTCACTCAGGTGTGAAGTGTGGGTGCTGCTTGCACCTCACCTCACACTACCCCTGGATCACTTCCCTATTTTATCAGATATTCTTTAAAAATATATCGATGGTTACAAGGTCACATGCGTAAACATCTGTGTATGTATATTATGGTTTAATTGGTCATTATCATTAAACATTATGGGGTTTCCAATTTTTGTTAAAATTTATAATGCAATAAATATACCTACAGATTATTGTTAGTACATATCTCTATTTCCTTGCATTTTTGGAAGCCAGTGATTGGGTCAAGGGTCACAGATATTTCTAAGACCTCTGGTGGCTGTTTGGTTCCACCTGGGGCAGATGCGCCGACCTCTCGTCCTTGCCCAGCCGTGAGAAATCGGGAGAGTTCCTCCCGTCTGCCCCCACCTTTCCCAGGCCCGTTTCTGTGGCTGCATCCCGGATGTGCTCCCACGGAAATACTGTCCACTGAAAACTTCTGCCAAATAATCTGTACCTCAGTAAATAAAAGGTAATACATATCAATGGTCAGGTTAGATTTTTTGATTATTAGGAGCTTGATCCTCTTGACACATTTATTTTCCATCTGTAGTTCTAGGGTTCATCTTACCAAGGTTGATGCTGTGCTGCCAGCATCGTATTTTGATTATAGACAACTTCGGATACATTATATTCGTATTTAGGACGATTAACATCCCTTTTTGTTCAAAATTTTCTTAGTTTATTGCCATGTCTTCACTGCCAGACACACTTCAGAACAAGTGTGGCAGAACCCAGAGCATGTCCTTGAGAGATTTCCACTGAAATTGCACTTAGACTGTTTATTTCATTATGAGAAATTAAAATCCTTATAATATTTGGTCTTCCTACCCATGTGAGCTTTCCGAATATCATCTATTTGAGTATTTGTCGTTTGAACATCATCTCTGCTTTAATAAATTGTCTCACGTACTCTAATTACCTCGTACATATAGGCCAGGTAATTTTTAAAATCTCTGTTTTGTGTCTCCTTATTTTGGCGTTTTCCCAACGTCCTTTCCAGGGAAGGTGCTTTCTCTTCGCTCACACAGCTCCCTCGTACTCACGAAGCAGCACCGTGAGTCAGGGCCTGCGCCATGCTGATGCGCGGTCCACAGTGGGCAGACGAGGGCCGTCTCCAGTGCGCGTGCAGGGAGTGGCCGGAAAAACCTCCGACAGTCTCCCGTCAGCATGGAAACCACAGCCAAGGCCATCCGGACCCCCCAGTTATTTCCTCACTGGTGACCTTCCTGTTGCTTGTAACTCTTCACCCTGCATTTTCTAAACTGAATGTTTCCAAGACACTCCTTTTCATTTCTGACCCTAACCTGGCATTAATACCCAGGGCCTACCAACTACTTTGTAAATAATTGTTTATTCTGATCGCTGTCAACCTAAATCAGAGACACAGAAATCTCTCAGAGGAGAAGTGACAGGTTAGAAGCGTGTGACTCAGGGATAAGCTGGAGTGGCAGATGACAGGGAAGGAAACACACCTGCGTTTGGAAACTTGACCCCGCTGGTTACTCTAGGTGGGCGATCACGCACTCACTCTCCCACCCTGTGTCCTCACCTATACGGTGGAACTAAGTAATAAGTAGCTAAACAAAGAAAGAAAAATGGTAATAACAAGAATATTCACAACAATAATAAATTCACCCTCAAATTCCGAATGCCCAGCACACAGTAGGTGCTCAAACAATGCCTGTTGAGGGGCTGACTGGTCCCCACTCCGCAGGTGTATACACAGACATGAAGTATCAAGTTGCATTTGTGCTGGCAGCTTCGGCGAAGAGGACACATGCGAAAGCAGCTGGCGAAGCAGCAGACATCGTACAAACACGAGGGATTTTTAACAAGCCCGACGGACCGTGAGTGCTTTCACCCTCAGTAGACATAAATTCCCAGAACGCCACCTTCCCGTCTGCTGCTACAGAAAGGCAGGGACAGCGAGTCCAGCCCTGGGTGACGAGGCCACGGTGGCAGAGCAGGGCTGTGGGAGCATCTTCCCGACTCAGCACAGGGGTGTGGGGAGGCCAAGGGAGTGGACAGCCTGGACCTGCAGCGGCCCGAGGCGGCCCCCTGGGCAGACCACAGACTCCCTCCCGCCCCCTCCCCCAGCCTGGGGACAGGCAGTCGGAAGGCCCAGGAGAGATAGACAGAGGGAGCAGGGCACACTGGCAGTTGAAGCACTGTTTTATAATAACACATAAAAGTGACAGCCACGCTTGTTAAAACAGGATTCCTTTAAAATATGTGCGTGCACACACATGCGCACACACACGCAGACAAGTCTGCAAACTGTCCCGGGGGGCTCTCTGAGAGGCAGGGTGGGCCAGACGAGGAGGCAGACATTCACAAGCCCTGGTCTCCATTGCGGACACACAGGAGCATGGGGCATGGGGAGGCGCCAAGTCCCGCCCCCCTACCAGCTGCACCCGAGGCTGGGCAGCCCCCAGGAACCCTGCCCCGGGGGCTCTGCACACAGTTTTGGAGAATGGAGTTTAGACTTGAGGTCCGTGAGCACCTCTCATTTCCTTCGGGATCTCGGGGTCACCTGTGCGAGGGGAGCGAGACTAGCAGACAAGACTCGAGCCCCACCTGGCCAGATCGGCGCTGGGGCGGCCTTTTCACTGTCACCCTGTCCCCCAGAAACGAGGCACGGTGGCTGTCCCCAGTTTTGACCAGTCAGATTGATTCCTCCTGACAGGGTGGGAAGTGACAGAGGGGAGACCACAGGGGGGTCGGTCACCTCCCTCCTAGATGGTTAGGTGACCCAGGACAGAAACAGGCACCTCTCCTGAAAAACCACGATGTGCTCCGTCACTGGCCTGACAGCTCAGCGCAGCCCTGGAGGCCCTGGGCGTAAGCAGCCCGCACCGCCCAGCAGGCTGGCTTGTGTGGCATTTGTCCCGGGCGTCGTGCCCATGACAGGCTAGTGCTCCTGTGCTGGTTCAACGTAAGGCGCTAGGCTCGGCATCTAAGATGCAGTCCTGGGCCAGCAGTGAATTCTCGGAACAGCACCAGAAGGCCCTGGTTCTGGAAAGAGCAGTGGGGTAACCACTCAGGCGTTGTCCTCAGATGCTCCACTAGGACAACGCCTTCCCCGTTCCGAAGACTCCACCGATTCGCATGCGCCGCAATTCCAGCGGAACCAAGACGCTGTTTTCCAAGCCACGAGGTAACGCTCGAGGAGCGCTCCCCGCCTTCGCAAAGTTCCAAGATGAAAGAGACGCAGGGAAGAGTGTCTACGCATCTCAGAAGCACCGAGTTCTCTACCCGAGAAGGCAGCCCTTGGCGCTCGAGAAGGACTTGCGACCTTTGAACGACGTCTGCTCACATTTTGGATGAGGAGGAGGAGGGGGTCCTGGGAGGCGTGGAGATCCCCAAGGCCACACGGCTTCCTGTCTGAGTCAGAGCTCCGTCTGTGCTGCCTCCCCAGCCCCTCCGGTGTCCGCTGAGCCCCGGCACTTCCTGCAGGTGCTCCTTCTCCCCGCGTCTTCACAATGTCTTCCCTCTGCGAGCAACTGTCTCCAGGCCCGAGTGCCCCTTTTCGGAAGGACATCAGTCCCATGGGTTTGAGGCCCACTCTGATTCCCTCCCTGGAATCTAATCACCTCTGTTAGACAGTGTTTCCAAGCACGCAGCCCCACGTCGGGGTCCTGGGGGTCAGGACCTCAATGTGTCTTTTTGGAGGGCACACAAGCCAACCCCTAACTGGGTCTCCCATAAAGCTGCCACAGTCAGAGAAACCCCTCAGTCACACGGAGTCGGGCGATCGCGCAGGCAGGCAGGCTATCACGTGTGTTACGGCGCCGTCCGCAGCACTCAGCACACAGTGTGTCTTCTCTGCTGTGTGCACCTCAGTCTCTCCTTCTCCACCTTTCTACATTCAGGGGACTGTCAGTTGCTAGCGCTGCCACCGCGGCGTACCACAGCCTGAGCGGCTTCAACGGCTGGCCCGCCTGAAAAGTTCTGTGTGGGGCCCCCACCCAGGAGCCCTCCGAAGCCTGCACTTCTGGGGCTTCCGTGAGCCTTTGTCGCAGAAACGTGCTTGGCCACCGACTGCATGTCTAGCCCTCTCCCTTTCTCAAGGCGGCAGGGGCTGGGAATGAAAATTCCAACCTTCTAATCACGGGCTGGCCTTTCCCCAGCTCGCATTGGTCTGGGGCCCGTCCATAGTCACCCCATCAGCACAAGACACACCCCTCCCTCAGGGGTCACACGGTGTCGGGAGCTCTGTGCTGGGAAGCAGGTCACAGACCAGCCATCAGAACTACATGCCCACCCTGCCATTTTCACTCAGCAAACAGCGAGGGCTCTAGGAGTTCTGGGTGGGGAACTAGGCACAGGAACTGGCCCGCACTCTCCACTGTTTCACAGAAACCCGGCCATAAGTCCTCGCTGTGGGCAGTGAGTGGTCTGGGTGGTGGACGCAGACCACAGCATTTTTCAAGTCTGGTTCTGAGTCACGCAGGAAAGCTGCCATGAGTGTCCCTCTCGAGTCCCGTGCAGAAGGCTCAGAAACACCTGCTCCTGGGACACCACACGGGCTGCCCTTGGGACACTGTCCGCTGATGCCTGGAAGGCTCCGGACAGCCCTGGCCAGTGTGGGGCAGAGCATCACCATCCCACACACAGAAGGCCCCCAGTGTGATTCCCAGGCAGATGCATACCTGGGTTGCAGGTTCCGTCCCCGGTCAGGGCTAGTGCGAGAGGCGACTGATCAATACTTCTCTCTCCCTCCCTTCCCCTCTCCCTCCTCTTCTCTCTAAAATCAACAAGCATGTCCTCAGGTGAGGATTTTTAACAAAAGGCTCAGAACTGGCCACCACACAAAGTCAAAACAGGATTCATAAAACCCACCTGCACACTGCGTCCGGATCACCTGGGCCTCCAGGTAAACCCACGTGGTCACCTCTCCCAAGTGGTCCAGGTGGCCGAGCCCGGAGTGTCTGTGCAGCACTCGAGGCGCTGGAACTCTCTCACCTCCTGACGACCACCAGACACTCACCTGCCCGAGGGACGGTGCCCAGGAGCTCTGCTGCCACAAACGTCCCAGGAGAAGGGTCCGGGCAATAGAAGCCTTATAGCTTCACCTTGGGCTTCAGGGACAACAGGGCCCAGGGTGGGCTTTTTAGGAACCTGACATCTCTTTGCAGAGCTGCGTCCGGTTCCGGCCGCCCCCACATGCTGCAGCCACGTCTCCAGCGGATACATATTTAGTTGGAAGTGGATTGTTTGGCACTGTGTTAAGTGGCACTATAACCAGTCACACATTTGTGGTGTCCGTTTGTCCATCCGTTCCTCAGCTAATCATCGCCCCACATGACTACCGTAAGCTCAGCCCAGCCACAGGCCACGGGAGAGGGGCCGGGGACAGCCAGAGAGGCCCAGTCTTTGCCTTGAGGGAGGGTATTCCCCTGTAGATGGTCTGTCTGCCTCCACCTGGAACTGCAGGTAGGAAACACGTCTCTGGTGCCCATTGTGCCCCCCACAGTGGCCACGGTGGGGCTGTCCTCACAGTAGGTGCTCAATAAACAGCCAGTGCATCACGAACCAGACGTCCAGGGTCAGCCTTGTTGCCCGCGGGTGGCTGCCGACTTACGGCTCCGTGTGGCTGCACTCTCAACAGCCCCCCCCCCCGCCAACCCCGCTGCTGCTTCCCCCCACTCTCTGCAGCTCTTCCTCTGCTTCTGCGGGCATGTAACTTGCTCCTTTCCCTTCTCTCTCCTCACCTCCTGGCCGGCCCAAGTAGGACGGAAAAACTGGAAGGATTTGGGTGAGGTCTCCTCCCCTCCCCACCCAGGCTGCCAGGCAGACCGGCCGGGCCGTTGCTCCAGAAGAAATACGAAGTGAAAACCATTTCCCATCACATTAATCATTGTCAGCAATGAGCTGATTCGTTACAAAGCATGCTAATGCAAAGAAAATTTTAATTGAGAGAAATGAGGGATCTAACACCTACCATCAGTCATTACTGCCATTCTCGCCCATAAAACAAGGGGTGGTGTGTGCCAAGAGTCTGGCTATCGCTTTTGAAGGAGAACTATTTATAATTAGAGTTGTGTTGAATATTTAAAAGCTGCAAATTACCATGTCTCCAGGGGAAAATGTCTGTGGAACCAGGCAGGAGCAAATCCAGAAAGATTTCTGATGCGTTTAAGAGCTTCTAACTTTGTATTAAACAGGGAAAATGGGCCATAGCCATAAAAAGCAACATGCATTTTATAAAGCCATCCGGCTAATTAATTGTCGTCTCACAAATGCTGCTAAGCCTATATACAGTGATGAGGAATGTCGCACTGAGTGATCAGTAAGTGGACATTTGAGGGTTCATATTTTTCTTTTCACAGCTGTGGCAGGGTACCTAATAAACAGTCCCTGCGCCCCGTGCCCATGCCCCGCTGCCCAAGACACCAGAGAAGAACCACCAGAAAGATAGCTCCCAGGACAGAACAGCCATGGCAAAGCCCACGCACTCTTATTCGAGAGGAAGGCCCCTTGACATCCCTGAGACGCTGACCTTTGTAACGTGTGATTATACGAAACTTCAAGCTCTCACAGAGAGTAGGGCGCCACATCTGCCTGCCTACCCATCACTAGGCCTCCGCGAGCATGGACTCCCGGCCGGTCCGATTTCACCCACGGCCTCGCTACTCCCCCTCTCAGCGGGCTGCTCTGAAGTACATGTCACCAGTAAATATTTCAGTTTGTACCTCTGAAAAGATAGGGGCTCCGAAGGTCCCCGTGAAAATGACTGCCATGACACCGAAAATAATTGGCAACAGCCTCTCACTAACAGTGGCTCTTCCTGCTCAGTGTGGACGGACACGGGGCTGCCGCGCTGGCACACGCCACTCCCCTCCCCCTGACAGACCTGGGGCAGCGAATTAGTGGGGGGGGGTCGGGAAAGGAGGCCGAGCAGCCGCCCGAGAGCTGAACAGTTTCAGCACACTCGTTGAACTTACCTGAGTTTTAGTTGTTTCAAAAATAGACACGGGTGTTGTAACGGTTTAATTAGAGCAGACATAACACATGTGAAGAATCCAATATAGTGCCTTGCACGCCCTAAAGCAAATTCTAACTAGAGTGGTTAAAGGAAAACTCCCAGGGGCCCTGTGGGGCAGAAATCGCGGTTCTCTGGAAATGGACGTGGACGCCCCTGCCCGCGGCCGCCTGGCTTCCGAGTCCAGACAGCTGACTCAGGGCTCGGACGACGCTGGGGGGCCCGTCCTCCTACCACCCCTGCTCCTGGCTGCCGTGTCACCGGGACCACCGGCTCGGTGTGGTGCGTGGTGCTCCCTAATCTCCCCTGGGACCCTGCTCACCACAGACACACGGCCCTTCAAAGTCAAGGTCCTTCGCAGGCTGGGCCCAGGCCCATTCTGGGCTCCTTTGTTCCTCCTGCGTTCTCACTAGTTTTTTTCCTCTTTTAATCAACTTCCATGGGGAACGGCATCATTGGCACATGGCAGCGCCCACATTTCTACCCCTGTCACACTTCTCACCTCCAGATGGCCACAACCAGCCTGCCAACAGCCCCCACTCCCCGGCTGCTCCCTACCACCCCGGTCGATTCACGGTCAAGGCCAAATTCCTTTCCTCTTGGCTGTGGTCATCTGTTGCTTATACTACACCTCCCGCAAACGTAATGGTTTAAAATAAAAAATCATCTCTTCTCACGGCCCTGCTGCTTGTCTGGGTGGTGTCCCCGCTCTGCACGGGGCCAAGGAGGTGTTCAGAGGGCTGGCAGGTTGGAGCCCCCACAGCCGTGGGGTCGGCTGGCTGCCGGCCGGAGGTCAGCTCAGGGGCAGCCAGGGACGGGCTCTCCCCAACCTCGGCTCCCCGCAGGGCTACTCGGGCTTCACTCGAGTGGGGGCAGATTCCAAGAAAGCACATTCCATGGGATGAAGGCCGAGCCGTGTTTCTCTTCGCGTCAATCTCCAAAGTAATACAGTGTCGCTTTCACTGTGCTGTGTCAGAGGAAGCCAGCCAGGGCCTGCCAGGTGTCACGAGGGAGGGAGTCCTCTCTGGAACGGTAGAGGTGTGTGGTCTGCTGCCAGGACAGCAGGCGCGGCAGGACATGCTGCTGCAGTCACCTCTGGACACAGATCGTGCCCCATTCCTTCTCCTGGGTGCCACCACCCCTTCCAGAGGGTCCCCCACAGCGAGCTGCCTACACCTCCACCTCCATGCCTCCCCGCCTTCGGCGGCTGCCACTCACCCTCTGAAGTTCCTTATGATCCTGTCTCCTTTCTCTATGTCCACTGTCATGACCTGGCCCCAGCCATCCTCACCATCCTCCATCTGGACCCTGTGGGACTTTGCCTGCCTTTCACCCGTTCTTCCGTGAGTGGAAAGACCTTCCTCTGGTCAAAACCCATTAGCATCCTTTTGCTGCTGTTCGGCAGGGCTCCGATCTTTGACCCAGCCTGTGGTGTGTCCCCGGTCCCTGTTCGCGGCTCCATTTTCCTCCCACGGTGGCCCCTTTCATGCCCGAGCGAGTCACAGGAGTCCCTGTATCAGGCCTGAGTCAGGCTGCCCCCCCTGTCCTGAGTGGCAACTATGCAAAGGAATAAAGCATTGGCTTTGAAAGGCTTGGGAGATACGTTTATTTTAACCAAGAATTCCAGAACACCCGTGAGGTGCAAAGAACGGGGGATGTGCAGTTGAGGAAAGGTCAGTGCAAGGTGGCGTATGCACCTCATCACACGAGTGAACCTGGAGGAACAGCCACGGACGTTCATTTCCTGAGACGGTCCGAAGGGCCAGGGGGGCTGCTGGTTCCTAATTAGCCACCAAGGGCGATGGCACCCCTTTGAGGGCACTCATGTCCTCGAAAAGCAGGAATTCAAGGGGAACGTGCACTCCGGACAAGAGCGCAGTCCAAACAAAAGAAACGCTCAGGTTGTAAGGTGCTCCCTGGGACTCCGTCTGTAGGTGCACTCCCATGTCACCGACACGGGTCCCCTCTGGGTCACGGGGGGGAGCACACGTGACAAGCACCGGCAGACACCTGCACGGTCCCTCCTGAGGGCTCCTTCTGATTTCTCTCTCTCTCAGTCTGGAGGTCGAACCTCCCACGAGCTGACTCTGCTCCCCAAGATAACTCTCCCGAAGAGGAGCCAGGGCATGGAGGAGCCTCGTGGGCTGGTTCACGACACTCAGCTGGATTCTGGAGAAGTCCTTCTGCTTCTTCATTAAAATAAGCCTGTGTCCTTGGGGCCTTTCGGTCCTTAGAGACAAGTCGTGGCTTTGAAAATAACCCTGAAGAACGGAGCCAAAGGCAAGGGAAGAGATGGGGACCGTGGGCTTCAGGGTCCAGGCTGACGCAGAACCTACACAGGGCAAGTGGCCCCTGAGTTGCAGTCCCCTGGGTTCGCCTCTCAGCATCGGTATGTGGCACATGGGCTCTGGTTCACATGTGTGTGCATGTACACTGGCACGCACACGCCCACACAGTCTTGTGCTCTCCCCCCACTTCTGACCTAAGCTGCTCCCAGTTCTGATCCGTTGGGTGCTCTCGGAAGCTGGGGGACAGTTCTGGCTGTATTTCTCCAATTATCCCCCAACCCATGTCCTCCAGCTACTGATACCCTGTGTCAGCCTGAGAAGTCTGCAGGATCACACGCATTGCTGGGGATGCCCAAGGCTGGTTGAGACCTTGGAGACAGTAAGGGCTTGGGGAGGGGAGGGAGGAGGCCCCTCCCCATGCCCCGCCCCCACACACCAGTGCCTGCCCGCCCACCACCAGCCCTGAAGCATGTCCTGAGCCCCTGAGCACTCTGCCATCACGCAGCAGAGCAGAGGCCCAGGGGACCCACTGGCCCTGGGACCAGTCCTCCACTGTGACCGATGGGAGCTGGTGTATGAACTCGTCCCCTGGCTCGTGGCCTCTGGCTTGCCTCTCATCATGCTGCAGCCTCGTTCCACGGCTGCAGCTCTTCTGTGGCCAGCGATTAGGTTCCAAGTTCATGCCACAGTTGCAGTGGTGGCTCTTCAAGGACTTTGCGGCTCCTCAGGTGCAGGATCCGTTCAAGAATGCTGGCACTGATGAAGCCAACTTCAATTACGAATAGCGTGTCCTGTCAGACACAGGACTCACATTTATTCTTTCATTATTATTATTGTTATTATTGTTGTTGTTGTTATTATTATTATTATTTGGGCAGCTGAAACTTCAAGCCTTCATAAAGTAAGCACCTGTCCCAGCTGCTGCACTCTAACCCCCAAAAGCCAGTGGCATCAGCAGGGATTTCGTTGGGAGAGAAGTGAGTTGGTCCCCCTTGTGGGCCAAAGCTTCCTGCAGCCACGGGGTCATCCGCGTGTCCAATGGTCTCTGGGTCTGTGGTCCAAGCAGGGGCTCCTATCGTGAGGCAATGTCACCCTGCCCCGCAGCTCGCAGGTGCCCTCCCAGGCCCCGACCCCGCTCTACCTGCGAGGATATCACATGTGACCCCTCCACAGGAGAGGAAGCTGTGTGGGCAGCACAGTGGCCAGGCTGACAGCGAGCTTGGACGGACACACAGAAGCATGCCTTTCACTCCAGGTTACTTCTCTTGGTCATTTCTGCCTGTTTTGTGTGTGTGTGTTTTTTTAAAGATTTTGTTTATTTATGTTTAGAGAGAGGGGAAGGGAGGGGGGAAAGAGAGGGAGAGATACATTAATATGTGGTTACCTCTCATGTGGTTCCTACTGGGGACTTGGCCCACAACACAGACATGTGCCCTGACTGGGAATCGAACCGGTGACCCTTTGGTTCACAGGCTGGTGCTCATTCCACTGAGCCACACCTGCCAGGCCTCAAGGCCTCTTTGAGCAGGGCAGTGGCCTTGATGTGAACTCCCAAGTCGTGTATGAAACCCATTTGCAAAGTAGAATACCGCTTTTTGTGACACGAGAGGTCACACTTTTTGTGTCAGCTGAGGAGGGAGTCAGCAGTTTCTACCGGGAGCTCCATCTCCGGTTTCCAGACTCACATGGAGTCTCCTCCCCCACTTCACATTCCCGCCCAGCACAGTGTCTCTCCCTCCCCTGACCCAGAACCTCTGGTCTTCCTCCTGCCTGTCATCCAGAAACGCTCCTGAATGTCAAGGTGCTTGGGGACAGAGATGACTTCTACCTGCAAGCTTCCCATGGGAGCCGATGACATTTTTCCTGCCCAGGGGCCAGCACCTTATTCAGGAGCCCGAGGAGAGACTGACCACACAAAATCCCACCTCCAGAGCAAGGCGGGGGCCAGGGCGGGAGGGAGTATCAATGGAGGGAGGAATACACGCGGGGCCCAGCGGGCCCTGCGAGGCACCCGTCTCTGAGTGCCCCACCAGAGCGGCACTGAATTCCCACTCGTTCAGAAAGCAGCTCTCCCCGCAGGAAGCCCCCACCCAAAGGCCAGGACCGGGAACCCAATCTGAGTCTGACACCAAAGAGAGCTGCCGTCAGCATCTCTGAAGCAGGAGCCGGCGTAGCGACTTGAGGTGGCCTGCATGGAAGATAAAGAGGGGCAGGTCGGGGCAGTGGTCAGCTGGCTGCCAGCTGCAGCATCCCCACATTCGGGGCTTCCAGCCATTCAGGGCCAGGAGGGCACCTGGAGACGGCCCCCATCCCTCCAAAGGGGGAAGCAGAGCAAGACGGAGGTCACGTGCCTTCACATTTCCAGACAGGACATACATATGCATGGTGTCAGGGGCATGAGAAAGGGGCCAGAAATACCTGGGGCCGTCTGTCACTCGTGACCACCAGCCAGCCTGCTGTGTGAGGTTCGGGCAGTTACACCTGCGGCGTTGGCGTCAGTACGGGAAACAAACACAGGAACCCACCTGTCACCACAGAGGGGAGGACTGGTTCGAGATTCTCCCAGTGAGTCCTGAGGGCAGACCTCCCCACAAAAGCAAAACCTTAGCAGGGACCCATGTTGTCCTGGGGTTCCGATTCTAGGGTCAAAGCCGCTTCGGAAAGGTGACTGGACTCCCCACAGTGGGGTGCGTCTAGGTGCAGCAGGTCGGAGGTGGTTCTTCCCCTCACCATCTTTTTTTAAATCCTCACCCGAGGGCATATTTGCTGATTTTTAGAGAGAGAGACATGAATGTGTGAGAGAAACATCGACGGGTTGCCTCCCTCAGGTGTCCTGACTGGAGACCGAACCTGCAACCTTTTGTGACACAGGATGATCCTCCAACTGATGGAGCCGCCCGGCCAGGCGTCCCTAACCAGCTTTTCCTGGCACTTCTGTCCAGGCATTCCAGTAGTCACTGCACCCCGCTGGGACCCTCAGGGCCTGTAAATACTGGCTTACAGTCCTGTCCCCACCACAGCGCCATGGCCACAACGCCAGGGGCTTCCCACAGAATGACTGACCGACCTGATTTGCTGGGAGGGGAAGGGGGTGCTAGACGGGTGCAGGGGGTGGGTGCTCCATGCCATCACTCCAAGATACACCAGCCAGGGTCATAAGGGCATACACATCCGGTCCTCGGCCCCAAGGCCAGGCCACAGTTTCATCTTCCTAGGGGATTTTTTCATTAAAAATCATTTTTATAATTTCTAAATTGATGTAACACTCATTCTCTTAAAACTCCTAATCATACCCTACTTTCTCTCTGAAACCTTTCCAGAGCCTCCTGAAAAGAAAACAGTTTCCTCTCTGAAAATGTTTACAGTTGTGACCCTTGACCCTTATCTATCAGGTACCCTTTTAGTGACTTACGTCCTGCCTGGTGTCCTCGCCGCTAATCGGGGACAAACCCCATTCCTGGAGGACAGGCATTGTGTTTCTGTCACTTCGGGGCACCCAGTACCTTGCAGCCCGTCTGCCAGACGGCCCCTCCCAGCCCTTCCTGCCCTGCCCAGGAGACCTGCACCCCATTATCCAGGAGCCCCAGTTCACAGCGGGGGCCTGCCTTCCTGTGAAACTCAGGCCCTCTCGAGAGTACAGAGAAATTCTCTCGGAAAAGGCCAGGCCATTCCTTCTCCATAATCCCTCCCTTAAAAGCCTTTACTGGCCCCAGGACAGCCATCGGGAGCAGAGTCTCCGTAAATCAGCTGTGCCGAGAGGGCTGCGCGGAGGCCGAACTCCGCCCGCCCAGTCTGTTCCGACAAGGAGCCAGAAGCACTTGCTCCCCTAAGCGGAGGGGGCAGCGGGGCGCCACCGGGGCAGCAAGCGGGCGGGTCCGAGCCCAGACACGGTCTGCTCGGAGACACAGGCCGCCACGCCCCCCAGGATGTGGCCGTAAGATCGAGACTCACGGAGTTCGAAAGTGAACCCGAGGCTTCCAAGGATGAAGCTGGAGCTTCGGGGACCTTTGAAAACATCTGTTTTTCATGGTCACACACCAGGTTTATAGGAGACGCTGGCCACAAAGGAGGTGCTTACACCGGCTACACTAGCTGGTCCCCTCCACAGGTGGGCTGAGGGGCTCCAGAAGCCGGGATGAGGGATTTCAAGGAGAAAGGAACATACTCTTCCCTTCAAAAACGTGCGCCCTTCCAGTCACAGGGGAGGGAGCAGGAGGCAGCGTAAGCTGCAGCTCCTGAACCCGAAGGCAGGGAAAATGAAAGTGTTCATGGCAGGGGGGTGGGGGGGTCTGGGAGAAGTTCTGCATGGAGCCTGTTCAGAAAAGAGGACGGGACCCTCCTGAGTGGTCAGCCAGCGGGGAACTCCCGTCTTTTGTGGAAGTAAACGAGGGAGCAAGAAAGCACTTTGAAGAGGGCCCTTTGCCCTCAGACCTGTGAACACATCACATTTTAACTTTCCTGCCCTTCTCTTCCCTCCTGTCCTGCATTCTTCGAGAGCCCTCCTGCCCAAGTGTCAGGCTGGGGACGGACGGCTCCCCGGGCCACGGAGTTCAGCCTGGGCAGCCCCAGTCATGAGTTCGGACACCTGTCCCTTTGTCCTGAAGTGCTGTGTGTTCTTGTATGTCTCTCCACAGGACCCCACCCCACACCTTTGCAACACTGCGGAACTCAGGCCTTCAAACACGCCTTTCTTTACTGCCCTGCCCTAGTAATTTCCTAAAGAGCTGCCGGCTTATCCCTCAAACTTGGCTGAGTTAATACACTCAAAGCAAAGCCACACGCAGAGGTCAAGAGCAATTCCGGTAACCACTCAAGTGCAGAGAGAGCAAAGAGGAGGGGAGCCCTCCCCAGGATGCTGCTGGCTATGATTCGGAACATTAGCGTGTGGCATGCTTCTGAAACAGCCCTGAACTTGGACAATTTATAAAACCGCATTCCCTGTGCAATCTGATTCTTCCTTGTAGTTGACTTTCGCATTGCGTGTACTTTGTGTCTATGTTTCGATGTTATCTGTCCTGCAAATATAGAGGTGCGTGCTGTGTGCACTGTAGTGGGGGACACCTGTCATCACACAGTTGTCCCAACCCCTTGAATGGACAACCCCAAGAGGGAGCCCTGAAGTAGGCTGTGGACTCCAGGGGTTCACGCTGTGTCAGCAATGGGTCATCAGTCATCACTGACATGCCACTCTGGTGCAGATGTCAGTAGTGGAGGAGGCTGTGTGCACGTGGAGGCAGAGGGCATATGCGGTCTATCCAAAAAAAGTCCAGCCATTGTTAACATAATGAGAACGGCTTGCGTGACATCGATGTCACCTGGCAGCCAAGGAGAAAGGACTGGAATGTGCACGTGTAACAATGACGACGTCACTGTACCAGTCAGTGGGGGTGGTAGACTCCATTGAGTGAACATGTGTGCTGTGTAGCCATCTCATTCAAAACGACTGAGCAAGTAGAGCAACGAATCTGCATTAAATTTTTCATGAAGCTTAAACATTCCTCCGTGGAAACTATTTGGATGATTCAGAAGACCACAGCTATGGGCAACTGGTGATTGGCAGCTTCACCGTGACAAGGTGCCTGCTCATGCATCACGTCTCATGCAGAATTTTTTGGGAAAATATCAAATTACCCAAGTGACTCAGCCCCGCTACAGCCCGGATTGGGTGCCCAGAAACTTCTGGCTTTTCCCAAAACTAAAATCACCTTTGAAAGGGGAGAGATTTCAGACCGTTGAGGAGATTCGCAGACCCAGCCCCCGCTCAGCACTTCCTGAACTCGTCCGGCCATGGAGCACGGCACAGGACTGAGACACCCTGGAAAATGCTGGAACACAGCGAACCCTGGCCTCTCGTATTTCCAGGGCCTCACAGCACCAGCTACTGTGGTGGTGCCATTCAATTCATGCTTTTTTAAAAACTATACACCATGCAATAATGAATTTTACTGTGTATGCAGCTTTGGAATTATTTCCTCAATCTCTCCATACACAAGCAAAAAAAAAGTGCATACTATGTAATGTATTGGAGCTTGCAAACCTGATTATTTTGTAGAGAAGAAAACTTCTCCCTCAGGCGTGCTTCACCAGGAGGCCGGGTCATCTACAGACCTCCAAGGACACAGAGAGGAGTGTGACAGACGGACTGTCCGCCATCGGAAGTGGTCTTCTCTGCCAACAACTGTTCCGTGTCCAGGAAGAGGTTCACCGCCCCTTTCTGCAACAGAAACCAGGCCAGTGGGCTTCTCGGGCTTCCCCAGGAAATGCGTCGGTGCCCGAGGGGGACCGTGGAAAGCGAAGCCCTGCTCCCCTGCAGAAGGAGGAGGGATTCCCTTCGGACCACCTTCCCAAGGTCACAGGTCACCAGGCTGCCTGGCAACCCCATCTGCCGTCACGGCCGCCCTCCCAGGTGGCGGCTCGAGTGGGGGGCACTTCTGCCTTATTTACAACTTTGCTCATGCGGTTGTGTCTCGTCTCCCCAGTCGAATCACGAGCCCTTCCAAGTCCAGGTCTATACCACACGGGTCTTCCTGCTCACGGCACTGGGAGATGGGAACGTAGGAGATACTCATCAGAGCCTCCTCTTCGTCTCGCTTCCACACGCCTGTGTCACTGCTGCTGTCTCCCCTCCCTGGCTGACGAGTCCGTGTCTCATCTCCACCCACCGAGCCCCAGCTGGTTCCAACAAGTCGCCCTTTCCTGGGCCTTCTCCACCCTCCGGTCCAACCTCCGAACCTTGACTGCACTGGCATTGCAATAGCTGTCGTATCTCATTTCCACCCCCGCCCAGCATCTGGAGAGTCTGCTTGGCTCCCAGCCGAAGCACACACCCTCCCTAGGCATGGGTGTCAGTGCTCAGGAGGCGGGACTGCAGGCGGACACGGGCAGGAGATTCGAATTCACCTCCGCAGCCCTATGTCAGGGGTTACAAACTGTGAAGGCCAGGAATCTCTTCGATGTCATCTAGTCCAGAGTCTGCAAACAGAAACTCCTCCGGGACCAGACAGGTAAATGAGCACAACTCAGGTGAAGCCACAGAGAGACGGAGGATACGTCTCAGACGAAGCTAAGAGAGACGGCCAGGCAGCTGACTCAGTGGGAGGCATGACAATTCTTGCTTTAAAAAAGAAAAGAAAAACCTGCTCAGAATAAATAAGACACACATGCAGACGGAATTCAGACCCAGGCCTCCGTGTTGTCACGTCTGATCCTAGACTGTCAGGTGACGGACGGGCACACCAAAGCCCAGAGCCACCAAACACGTCGACACGACGGCTGTTTAATGGCGTTGCCTGGAGGGAAACACGCTCCCCGAACATTGCTCCGCGCACGTAGCCCGGGTGCGGTGACCAGGTCCCACGTCAGCCTCCTGGACCATGGGGCCGTCACAGGCTGCACTGTGTCCGGGACATGCCTGCACACACCCCTGGAACATGGAATCCCCATGCGGTCCACCCATGATTGGCAGCTTCGCCACTCAGCTCTTAGGTGTTCTAGGAACTCCAACTCCGTGGTTTAAAAATAAAAGGATATTTTCTACTATTGCCTTTTTGTCTTTGTACCCTGAGAGCAAAACCAGTGGGTGGGGGTGGCAATAGCGGAGACTCTGGAGTCAACACTGGGGACCAGTGTGGGTGGGAAAGAATCTACATGTGGATCTGGACCTCGTGTAGACTTCCCCAGGGGCAGCAGTGGGCCTGAGGGCGGGGCCACAGTCTCAGCGGCCTTCCTCGTGCCCACGCGTCACCCATAGAGGAACTGGCTGGGATGAGAGCCACCGCCGCAGGCTGCGCTGGTCACTGGTCCACTCAGGGATTGACGGCCGGAGTCTGGGCTCAGAAATACCCTCCAACGACAAATCCCTGAAATGCACAGTCACTTCTAGAAGCTGCCGGGCAAGTTGGACAATTTCCAAAAACAATTCTTATTTGGCAGACTGTCACAACACACAGATCGCACATCATAGTGGGGTGCATGGGAAACCTCTGTGATCCCATTAACCAGTGACGCCTGAATGAATTTAATAAAAGAAAAAAGGGAAGTTTAGAAACAGAAGATTTTGCCTTGAATCTCTTCATGAAATGACTGTGTGTCCATGAACAGGTCACCTCACCTCCCGGCTTCTGCGTCTCTGAGTGGGAACTGATGTCTCTGTCGTGTCGCCATTATACGACAAATACCAGTGCTGTGCAAATGTGAGCACCTGACAGGTATTCGCTGCCCGTGTTGCTATGCCTCCCAGTTCCTGGAGCAAGGGCAGGTTGAGGGTTAGCCGTCACGGTCTGTGACCACGGTTGGCGCCGCAGCAGGATCTCTGGCTGCCTCCTGCCCTCACCACCCCACGAGCTTCCTGGGGGCTGCACTGCAGAGTGCCCGCCCAGCAGGAGACAGGGAGCCGGGTGGGAGGAGGTCAGTGGGTGGGAGATGTGATAACGTCTCCAGGCGGCTTTCAGATAAGTTCTACAAATACACAATTGTTGCAAATATTCGATTTTAAAAAAGCAGGCATTATTTAAAGGCATGGCCAGGTAAAAAATGACAAATGGCATGCCGTTTCGATTTCTCCCCAGGCGTGCACGTTTTAGCTGAATAAACATAAAAGAAATCAATCTACATAGAGCAAATGTGGAGGGGAAAAAAAAGAAAACCACCCAAGATCTATGTCAGCAATAACAACAGGCTCCTACTGTTCTCACACAGACAGCTCATTGTGGATGGATGCCCAGACCCAGGAGAGCAGTGCATGATGGGAGAGCCGAGAACCCTTCCAGTGAGTCCCACGCTGTCAACATTCAGTTAAGGAAGGGCATACTCCCTGCAAAAACAGTTTGTGAAAAGATTGTGCGAGTGTGTGTCTTCTGATGAAGATATACTCCTTGCTTTCGTCCTCTGTCAGTGGCTAGTCCCATGGTTTTCAAATGCAAATTATCCTTCAAAAATTTCAGGGAGCAGTATTTCTGTTGTGTGTGATGTTGTGGACAAATCAGGCCCAGGAATCGTCGGCACACACCTCCGGAGTCAAAGCTGACAGAGATATTTGGGGGAAAATCAGGGGTCGCTCTGGAATGAATCGCCTCATTCTTTAACCTTCCCAATCTTAGCTTAGTACATGGAGTTCAACAAAGAATCAGAGATTATTGGAATCTTAAATATCCTCTCGTCTAGAGGTAAAATATTAGTTAGTGACCCATGGGCCAGATCTAGTCCAGAGACAGATTTGTCTGACTTGCTTACTTAAAAAAATTGAATTAATTGCTAACGTTTTTAAAAACGTAAAAATATAAAAGCTGAAGAATCTGGCTTTCTCTTGAAAAGGCGAGAGATGAGGCAGCACTAGGCCCTTGCACCCAATGGAAGGAACCTGCGGTCTCGGGAAGGGGTGGCCCCTCCCCGACAGGCAGCTTCCCGGACCGCACAGTCCCGGCTGGCCCGGTTGCCTGCCACCACCCCCCTTCCTTCATGGCTATACTGGCTGGCTCTGCGGTCTAACCCTTCCTTTTACAAGTGAAACCTGGGGAGTCTGGTGGCTTGGCCAAGAGAACAGAAATAGTCCCAGTGTTGGGACATGCTCTGCACGAGACCACTGGCGTTTGAGCTGATCGGCGGTGTCAGCATCAGCCTCCCGGCTCTGAGATCAAACAACAACCGGCAAACACCAAGGACATTTGAGTGACTGTCCCCTCACCCCTCTGGCTACTTCTCCGCTGCCCCGATATTATTGCTGTGCATGTGAATATTCACCTGATGGTTCCTGAACGTTAACGTTGTGCCACATGTCAGGCCACACCCTGGGGACGCGGTCGCACACTGTGGAGGGGAGACAGGCAGGCCAGTCTCAGCTGCCGGCCACCCTGAAGGCCTTGACAGCAGGATGCGGCGGGGCTGCCTTCTGAGCTCACAGCCGACGTGCTGGCACGAGTGTCCAGTGAAATACAGAAGACAGGAAGGAGTCTGCCCTTCGTTTGCATAACAACCCGAGAAGGACGCGGAGGTCACCCCTCGGCCCACAGGTACATCACGAGCCTCCTCGGGTCACCCAACTGGGTCCAGCTGCTCAGTGGTTGAGGGGCTGCTGGTCCAGCCCTCTGCCCCCATCACAACAAGCTCTCTCCCGGAAGGAGGCGCGGCCAGCCAGTCGCCACTCAGCAACTACTTCCACTTAGTGACTACTTCCCTCCCCTCCATCCCCTGGCTTCCAGCCAGAGATCAGTCGTGTAGTCACTTAACTCACTGATTCTCCATTTCTACATCTGAAGAAATTTTCGGTTGGACAAAACGGAGCCGGGCGCTCTTGGTTGGGGCAAAGCCTATCATCTTCAGGCTGCGAGGAAGAACTTTCTCCGTGTGTTGAAGTCGTGCGAAGGCATTATTCATTCCGAGTCGGCGTTACCCCCTCGATAATGGCCTCTCTAGAGCCGCTGAGTGCTGGCAGCTTAAAGAAACTATTGCTAATATGGCTTCATAAGCAGACCGTGATGAATTCTGACAGGCGCTCACTGAGGATTCCTTTGTGAAGGGACAACGGTGGCTCCGGCATGGCGACCCGCGCTCCCGGCAGCGTCGCTGGGATGGGCCTATCAGCAGCTCCTCACGCTGTCTCCATAACAGTAAAACTTCCATTTCGATAACACTTGGACTTAACGACGGACAGGAAACCCCAAGCAAGTTCTTTTTCATTAGCTTTGTCTGCGCTGAATGCAGTGTATGTCACCCTGGATGGGTCCCTTTCTTGTCTTCGGCGGGTGTCTGTGAAATGTGGCCAGACCACTGCAATGGCGTCCTTAGTAAATCCCCCCTAGAACCTCATGAAACCAGGGTCCTGCTCTGCCTCAAAGGCACTTACTATTTTACGTGGAAATTAGAGCGTTTCACACGGGCCCTGGAAACCTGGGAGTCGTTACACTGCGCTACACACGGTGGAATGTTGGCAGGTGGGGAGCCAGCGGGAGGTTCTCCAGGGCAGCGTTTCAGGGGGCTACACCTCCCAGACAGGAGCCTGGGACGAGCGCCCAGTGCACGGCCCACACACAGTTTCCTCTGGGCGCTTCATGGAGGCGCCCACGTCCTCCTCACAGCGAAGGAGTTGTTGACATATGACTCTTCTCAAGAGGAAGGCCAAGTAGGGGATGTCTCGGCAGGTGCCTGTGAAAGGTGAGACTCGGCTCTCCCCGACGGAACAGCCTTTCCGAGAAGCCTGGGTTTCACTGCTGCCACTTCGCTCGCAGGTCCCCTCTCTCCCAGACACGAGCTCTTCGCCACCCTCGTTTTTCCCATCAGCCGTCCCATTGGCCGTCCTGCCTGCCCCAGTCTGAGTTCTGTCTCCCTGGTCAATACCCAGCTTCTTTGCCATACAGGACGTAGTCTGTGCTCCTTGTTGGAAATCGGTGTTGGACATCTGTGGGAGTCTCCACTTTGCAACAGGGTGGCAGGGACCACCCTCTGGACAAGCGTGTCCTGCTCTCCTGAGTGGTCCCCATCCCGCCACCCCGCCCTGGCTATGACCGGATTGAGTGTACGGCCGCATTACAGCTCACCTGCTCATCACCCAGCTCCCACACAGCCAGAAACTAAGATGCAAATAATTAGCCGGCAGAAGCCGCAGATGGAAAAACCTGCAGAGGTTGCTTTTCCATAGGAAGAGGCAAAGGGGGCCAGAGGGAAGCAGGGGGAACAGAGATGCAGCTCGGGCAGCAGGAGAAGAAAAGCCATCCTTGAAGTGGGAGGGACGAAAACCTGGGGAAAGAGAGGGGACCGGAAGCTGGTGAGGGATACCCTCCAGGGTCTGGAGTCCCCCCCGTCCTCATGCGCCCCGGCATCCTCATCCAATGTGGTTCCTGAACAATGGGGTGGGGAAGTGGGGGGGGTAATGGGCTGGGACCCACCAGGCTGGGCAAGGACAGAACCCGTTAGCCATGGGCCCTGTGGCCCCAAGGGCTACAGAGCACAGCATTTCACAAGTCATGTGGTCCCCACCTATGATATCTCCCTCCCCAATGACCAGGGCGATCCCACGGCCCAGTTTCCCCAGGACGGTCCCAGTTTGCTCCCATTATATCCGAGTAATTATTAGCTGGGCCCCCTCAAGCCACTCTCTCTCCTGTTAACTAAGTATGAAAAAACGTCGCCCTACAATGCCAGTTTTTCTCTTTAAAATTTCCCCTTCCTTCGATGTGCAGCTTTTTCAGGCAACCTCACCCAATTTCATTAGTTATCATCCCTACCTCTTCTCTGGCTCTACAGCTGTGTGAAGGGATATGATCATTTTCGGCACTTAGATCTGAACAAACATCTTCCCAAAGAAGACCTGCCCAAGGCACAGGGAAAGATGTTCAGCCTCGCTGATCATTAAGGAAATGCAATCAGAACACAATGATACACCACCTCACACCTACCAGCACGGCTGTTACCCAGAAGACAAGGAACAAGAGTTAACAAGGACACGGAGGAAAGGGAACCGGGTGCGCTGTTGGCGGGAAGGCAAATTGGTGCGGCCTCTGCAGAAAACAGTAGGGAGTTTAGTTAAAAAACTGAAAATGGAACGGCCCTTTGACCCAGCGATTCCATTTCTGGGTTTTTCTCCCAAGAAATCCCAAACCGTAATTTTAAAAGATGCAGGCACCCCTGTGTTCCCTGCAGCGCTTACAACAGCCCAGACTTGGGAGCGGGCCCAGTGCCCACCGGCGGGCGCGCGGATAAAGGGGACGCGGCGCGTTTGCGCAACGCAGGATTGCTCCGCCGCGGCAAAGGCGAAATAGAAACGCCACCGTTTGGACAGCGTGAGTGGACCTCGCAGGAGTGAGGCTGAGTGGAGTCGGTCTGACGGGAAAGGACAAAAACATTTGATTTCACGCCTATGTGGAATAGAAAACAAAAAAAAAGAGGCAAATGAGCAGAGAAAACTAAACAAAAACAAACTCGCAGACACAACGGGTGGTGGTGCCGGAGGAGAGGGGGGCGGGGGGAGGACACAGCCAGTACAGGAGTCGCGCGGTGTGCAGACAGGCGGAGACTAGACTCCTGTGCGAGCACGCTGCAGTGCGTACTGATATTAATGAAATTACGACATTGTGCTCTTGAACTCGTATAGAGTTATTAACCAATGTCATCTCGGTTTCTACAAATCTGCCTTCGTAAAAGAACAATTTGTGCATATATCCCTCTTCTCCTGGTGATGTAGAGAGTTCATGTAAACTGATCAGTTGGGTTTAAAATTATATGTAATGTCAGGTACTATAATCCTTGAATGAGAAAACTTGGGGACGGATTTTCTATGGAATTAGTATTTAGATTAAATTAGATTAGACGTCCCAAACCCTTAGCACGCTGGCACACAGCACGTTGCATAACTGGCAACTGCTTTAATGTTATTATCAATTATCATAAGTGAGTGTTTTACGTTGTCTCCCGATGGAGTCATTGGTTTTCCTCTGTGTCCCCACCACACTTCACCCTCACATCTGTCACAGCATTCACCACACGCTGTTTAAAGGTGCCACAGCTCCCATACGAGACATGCAGCACAGACCATGTCTTGTAACACTTCCAGCACGATGCCCGGCGTGGACGCCAGGGGAGCAAGGAGCCCTGGTTCCCAGCACTGTCCCGCAGCCAGTCACCACTGCACATCCGAGGACACGTGCCTCACTCCCAGGTGCTCAGTCCCCTCATCTTCACTCACAGCCACAGCCCGGCAGACCCAGTTCACGGAGCTGCTCACCACCGCTGGCAGGAGCGGACCCGGCTAGCCGCACCTTCCAGGTGAGCGCAGGAGAGCCCTCGGAGAAGGAGCTCTGAGCCTCTGGGCTGGCAGCTGCGTGAGGTCCAGGGAAAGGGGCGGGGCACTGAGAATCCCAAGGGTCACCCGGGGAAAACAACCTGCGGTGAATGGCAAAAAGGCGGGCCCAGTGTCTGCCAGCTTCCGGCTCCCCGGGGACCTGCTGGAGTCCTTACTGCAATGCCCCACTTTCTTGCTCGAACCTGAGGGGTCTCTGTTCCCAGCAATGAGAGCGTCCTGTCTGGAGACATCACCGCACTGGTGGCTTCCACAGGGCTCTCTAGCTCAGGCATGTTCTTCGGTCTCAGTGTGTCCACCTCATGTGCCTTTGGCACCCAAGCCCAGCCACGAGAGGGTGACGCCCTCGTACGTGAGTTAGTCATCTCCCCTTTAAAAGCCACTTTCTCTTTGATAAAATCAGCCTTGAATTGGCCAAACCAATATGTGCAAGGCTGGAACGTCCATCGGTCTGTGTCAAAACTAAAGTGCATTATAAATGAATTATACTGCTAAAGTGTGTGGTTAATGGCACCACTAAAATAGAATAGTTTCCTGCAAATCACAAAAATTCTGTTGGGCATTACCCTGAATGGGAGCTGGGGAACATTCCTTCCTGCGTGCAGATGAATGTTTGGAAATAAGGGCCAGGTGGGCCGATGCAGCCGCATACCCATCCTGTCCCCGCATAGCCCCTAGTTCTGGGAGGAGCATGGATTTGAAAATTAAGGCGACCGAGGTAGAGTGTGGCATTCTGTGGTCTACGACCGTCAGCAGAAACAGCTGCCGTAATCATTCACGTGAAAGCCGCTCCTTCCCGCTCAGCCGACTCCGTCCTCTTGTTCTCTGCAGTTTCTAATCTTTGAAATCACATCACCACTCCCAAGAGGGGAGGTCAAAACACCAGCGATTAAAATCCAGCCACACCATTCTGCCTCACTTCCACTTCATAAAACGGATTCGTAAATGGCAGGCAGCGGCGAACAGCCACATTATCCCCTTTTACTGGGCCTAAATGGTTTTACGTGCCTTCCAATCACCCCATAAATAAAGTTTAAAGCCTCCAGCCCGCTCTCTCACCAGACCACCCACTCTGATCTCACAGCAGACTGGAAAAAGAAGCTCAGACACTCCAATTAATCACGCAGAGCCATGAAACCGGCTTCGCCGTCCTGCTGAGTCATGAGGGCTTGGAAGTGCCAGTGGTCTTTCCTGGGCACCATCCGAAAATACTCGGAGCGCAGCACACTGGTCTTAAATCTCGGTATCAATTGCCTATCGAGTAAAAGCTCATTTATTCTCTGGGACAGCAGTTCCAGCCAGGGCAATTTTGTCCCCCAGGGACCTCTGGCCATGTCTGGGGACGTCTGGTTGTCACAGTTGGAGGGAAGAGGGTACTATTGGCACCTACAGGGTGGAGGGTAGGGATACTGTTTACTACGCTACGTGCAAAATTTGGCTCATGTGTCAGGACTGATCTCTCTCTCTCTCTCTCTCTCTCTCTCACACACACACACACACACACACACACACACACATACCAGGAGGGCAGGAGAAGGGTTACGCTCACACAGTAAAGCTTTCTAGACAACACAGGTCAGGCACCCCAGCCAGCCTAGCATGGACTTGGGTTTTTCTTGCTGTTGGGGGTGGAATTAGGGTGAGGCTTCCCACCCACAGCCCCGGGTTTGCCTGATTCGAACTTCCCCACCGAGGCCCAGGGAAGGGATGTTCCAGCCTGTCTCAGAGGTGGTTCAGATATGGGCAGTGGGTGATGCAGAGGGGAGGGGCTTGGACGTCGTCAGTGGTCACCATCAAGGTCAGAGCCAGCTTCTTAATGCCACCCTGAGGCACACAGGACAGCCCCCACTGACCAAGACGGTCCCCAGCCTTGATTTCACTAACTCCCAGTGAAGGCCACGCACTGGGGCTCAGCTCAAGTGCCTTGGGCTGGAGCGGGGTAGTGGCCACCCCCAGGGGCCCCGAGGCACCCAGACACCTACCTGTCCCTTGGGCTGTGTAGGCGTCCCGCTGCTCACAGCACAGGCCCCGGGCCCAGCACCCTTGGCCGGCGGAGGAGTTACCTGCCCCGACATGATGCCCCTGCCCCAGGAGCAGCCCACAAGCAATACCTGGCTGTGGGGACACAGCAACCTTGCCCCTCCCACACCCAGGACCCCTCAGTGCACACAGGGGGCTCAGAAGCTGGAGCTGGAGCGCCCCCATGCGAGTCCTCCTCCCCCAGGCCTGCCCTGTCCCTCCTCTGGGGTGTCGCTCTGCCTCTGCTCCTCCCAAACCCACCGGCGGCAGGCCTCCAGCTCAGAACCTGTTTCTCTGGGAACTGGACCTTCTCTTAACCAGATCTGAAGTGAGAAATGGCACTCCCGTCGTGACCAGACAGGCATCTGCACTTCAGCGCGCTCTCTCCATAAGGAGGGTGATTTCCACGAGCCGATGCTAAACATTATCTTGATGTACTCTTATCTGTTTACTCCAGTCTATCTTGTTTTTTAGAAGTGCTGCCCGTGAGCCAGTGCCTGGACCTCACCACCCGCTGACCAGCCTGGCACTTGAGCTGGAGAGCGTGTCTATAGATGACATGCAGAGGAACCTCTGGCACCGCACTTTGTAAAAGCACTTGACATCCCGCCCCTTACTCCACTGGACAGGCCTGTCGGGATCTGAAGGCCTAATCGGTCCTGAGTGCGCAGCCTCACAGAGTAACATGTCTCAGGCGCGGGCCCCTCGCAAAGAACCGGCCTCATTACCTCCAGTCAGTGGAGGCTGGCCGGCCGCGAACCTCTGCCCAGACCGACTCCATGGGGTCTTGTTGTCTGGAACTAACTGACAGCAGTGCCCAAGGGTTCGCTTTCTTAAGGAAGTCAAACGTCCCCTTCTAACCCAGTCACTGCCACGCCCCTTTCTGCAAGAGAGAGCAAAGAAAAACTCTGATAAGCTTCCAACAGAGCAAGCTTCATGAGATCCAGTTTTCAGCACACAGGAAAAGCCATTAAAAAGAGGCAGCATGGAGTTGCATGCCCCTTGCCTTACAGGCACCAGTTGCAAAGGGAGATAGAAGCCGTAGCACATCAGGCGTCAGGCCTTGGGGACGTGGGCCCACGTGGCGCCTGGGACGGAGCTGAGTCGCCAGAGAAGGGCAAGGACGAAGAGAATGCCAGCAAAGTCTCTGTGATTGTCTCACGCCCTCTGTCTACAGATGGAGAAACTGAGGCCTGGGTAGGGTAGGTGACTTGCTGAAGGGCACCTATCTGACAGGCAGTGATGCTCGAAAAAGAACCAAAAACCCCTGTTCTCTTGGCCTGAAAGGTCACGGGCCTTCCGCATGGAGGTTTCCCTCGCATCAGACAGAGCTTGTTCTTCCTGGCTTCCCGGGGGCTTGTCCAGAACAAGGTCACAGCACATGTGGGTTTTCCACTCCTGATGCTGTGGCCAACAGGAGGGATAGTTTTTTAAAGATTTGTTTATTTATTTTAAGAGAGAGGGGAAGGGAGGGAGGAAGACAGGGAGAGAAACGTTAATATGTGGTTGCCTCTTATGCGCCCCCCACTGGGAACCTGGCCCGCAATCCAGGCCTGTACCTTGACTGGGAATCGAACCGGTGACCCTTTGGCTCTCAGGCTGGCACTCAATCCACTGGGCCACACCAGCCAGGGCGACAGTAGGAACATTTTGACACCCTCAGAACGACGTCTGGCAGAGGCAGAAGTCTACTCTTTATTGCTTTTCTTGCAATAGGGAAGAACATTCCAAATCTATTCTCCCTTCCAGAAATTCAGAAAAACTGCTAGAATTGGCTGTGCTTCCTTGTTTGAAACATTAACTGAGTCCTTGGCAGTGAGAAGAATTCAGCAAGATGTTGGCACCGTGTCTTGGGGAAATGATGCCTCATTTGCTCATTTTGCAGGCATATGAGCCGGTGTGGGCTGTTCGAATCCAGGCCCCAGGGAAGTTCTCACTCTGACGAGCCTGTTCCGAATTGCCCTTTCAGAGGGCCGGTCTGGTGCTTTAACAGGCTTTGCGAGGGAATCCCTTTATCTCTTTTGGATTTCTGGGATTCCTGCTGGTTGGACCCAGAAAAGCAAACCATTTTGGATAAGTAAATTTCACATCTGCGGCCCCTGCTGATGGGAATGTTTGCGATTAGAACACGTGTAAATATTTTATGAAAAGAATGCTTGCCTAAAATAAACATTTCAAAATGATCCAGTGAAAATTGTATTTGGAAAGTGCCTTTCTCCAAGGAGTTCAGAAATGCTTCGTTAATGCTCGCTTGATCTTAAATCAAGATTTTTTTTAAAAACCAACTTGAAACTATCAAAATACATCTTTTCTGTTATATCCTATGTTTGAGCAGAGTTCCTATTTAAGGCAGAATAGTCCGATGTCACCCAATCTTCCCCGGGAATAGGCAATAATCTGGGGATCCAGAGGCCTGGCCTCCGGTCCCTCTGGGCTGTCAACCAGCGGGGTGACCCCGAGCCAGTCCGGGCACTGTTCTGTGCCCCACGACTAGGCGGTTGGCCTAAAACCTCTGGGAAAAACATCCCAGTCTACCTGGTGGGCACTCCCCGACCCCTGGAGTATGAGGACTCGGGGGGAGACACAGCCTTCTGACTGTGTCTCGTTTAAGGTCCACTGTACTTAGGAGCTACGCCGTTGATCGGGCAAGGATAAACCCCATTCAAAACAAAGCCCGATTTCCCACTTCTCTTTTTTACATGTTTACTGTTTCAATCTGGAATTCTAGTGACATGAAGCGTCCATAGAATGTGGGGTTAAGGGAAAGCTGGGAGTTTGAACCCAGGCCCTTCCGCCAATGAGCTGTGAGCACTGGGGACATGACCTGCCTTCTGTGACCCCCCATCCGCTCCCCTGTGAATGGGGATTAATACCACCAACACGGTGACGTCGGCAGCCACCCTAAAGGAGATGAGGTGCGTAAGGCCCCTGGCACGTAGTGAGCACTCGAGAGAGGTTGGGGTCTCGGCACATTTAACACGGACGCATCTCACCGTCGTGAGAGCGCGGGGAGGAGTCCACTGTCGCCAGAAGGAGTTTTGGGGGAGAGAAGACTGGTTGGGAAGGAAATCAAGAACAATAACGTTCACCCTCAGAAAAAAGGGGCTACACAGGGAGAACCGCCTGGAAGCAGGAGGACTTCACAAATGAGGAGAAAGGTGCACAGAATCCCACGGATTACAGCAGGAGGAGCTGGGCTTTGAGAGGATCCTACTTGATTCGGAGAATGAAATTGTGGATCGTGACTAAAGTCTGGCTCAATCCATCTGCCACGGGGTGCTGACATCCTGTGAAATGACAGAAAGATCTGTGTGCTCCTGAGGGTGGCTGAGATTTTCCTTAGGTGAAAACAAAA
>PVIA01013546.1:0-31645 GCA_004024845.1 Tonatia bakeri | reverse complement strand
CAGAGCTCCACAGCAAATACAACTAAGTGACCAAGAGATAGCCAACCTATCAGATGCACAGTTCAAAGCACTGGTGATCAGGATTGTCACAGAATTGGTTGAATTTTGTCACAAATTAGATGAAAAAAAATGAAGGCTATGCTAAGTGAAATGAAGGAAAATGCACAGGGAACCAATAGTGATGGGAAGGAAACGGAGTCTCAAATTGATGGAGTGGATCAGAAGGAAGAAAGACACATCCAATCAGAAAAGAATGAAGAAATAAGAATCAAAAAAAATGAGGAGAGGCTTAGGAACCTCCATGACATCTTTAAACGTTTCAACATCCAAATTATAGGGGTACTGGAAGGAGAAGAGGGAGAGCAACAAATGGAAAATTTATTTGAATAAATGACAAAGGAGAACTTCCCCAGTCTGGCAAAGGAAATACACTTCCAGGAAGTCCAGGAAACCCAGAGAGTCCCAAAGAAGTTGGACCCAAGAAAGAACACACCAAGACAATTCATAATTACATTACCCAATATTAAAATGAAGGATAGAATCCTAGAAGCAGCAGGAGATAAGGAGACAGTAACCTACAAAGGAGTTCCCATCAGACTGTCAGCTGATTTCTCAACAGAGACCTTGCAGGCAAGAAGGGTCTGGAAAGAAGTATTCAAGGTCAGGAAAGGCAAGGACCTACATCCCAGATTGCTCTATCCAGCCAAGCTTTCATTTAGAATGGAAGGGCAGATAAAGTGCTTCTCAGATAAGGTCAGGTTAAAGGAGTTCATCATCACCAAGCCCTTATTCTATTAAATGTTAAAGGGACTTATCTAAGAAAAAGAAGATAAAAAACCATGTGTAGTAAAATGATAGCAAACTCACAATTTTTAACAGCCACATCTAAAAAAACAAAAACAAAAACAAAAAGAAACTAAGCAAACTACTAGACAGGAACAGTGCCACCGAAATGGAGATCACATGGAGGGTTAGCAACAGAGGAGTGGTAGGAGAATAGAGGAGTAAAAGGTACAGAAAATAAGTAGCATAAATGGTAGGTAGAAAATAGACAGGGGGAGGGCAAGAATAGTAAGGGAAATGTAGAAGCTAAAGAACTTATGACACATGGACATGAACTAAAGGGGGGAATGTGGGTGGGAGGTGGTGTGCAGGAGGAGGGGAGTGAAGGTGGGGAAATGGTACAATTGTAATAGCGTAATCAATAAAATATATTTAAAAAATCAGACTAAGATTTAATTGGTCATATTGCATAATTACAATACAAAATGAACCCAGAATTGTTAAGGTTTTTATACAATAGTTTGGGCAGTGATTGGCAATGAAGGAAACCCTGATATTTGAAATGGGGATGTCTGGTAGACTCAGAGGAAGTTGAGAAACCTGAGTATTCCAAGGCTCTGGGTCTCCCTTACCAATAGAAGCTATCTCTCCTCCTATATTGTATCTTATGATACTAGCCATTTGTTGCTTGAAAACCCAATAGTGAGTTTCTTTGGAGCACTGGAAAATTGCAAGGGGAATCTTAATTTTCTCAAGATTTATTCCAACCCTCTCTGTTGTTTCTAAATATATAACAATAGTCAGATCTTGGTATACTCCAGAGAGATAAATACAAAGCCTAATTTGGGGTAAAATAGTTTACACTTCAATATAATTGAAAAATGTATGTGTGTGTATCAGCAGTAACCTTGGAAGTATGTATGGGAATGAATTCTAAGGGTCTTGAACCAAATGAAGGAATATGATGTTGAATTGAACCAAATTTTTGATGTGGGGTTCATTTACTGGCAATTCTGAATTAATGGGTTAGCTTATGAAGCTGAATATGACTTGAACAGTTTACTTGTTTAGATGAGTGAAGCTTGGATTCCGTACTGGCCTGCATTTACTGATATTGTGATTACTTCTTTGGCATCATGTAGAGGAAAGAATCCAAATGCTTAGAGATACAGATATGTTAGATACATTTATCATGTGTGGCCTAACCACCCTTTCCACAACATGCCCTAGGAGGGCACAGATGACACTCCCTTCACTAGGGAAATGAGAAAGATATTGGTGGGAGGGAGATGTATTAGTGCTCTTGGAATTCTCTGTGATTTCAGGGGATGATGGAATCTCAGAGTAGTAGAGAATAAGTGGCAGTATTTAACTACTAAAAAAAGGAAGGAACATGCACTATAGTGGTCAATAGGTATGAAAGAGTAATGAGATTTCTTTGGCCTGCAGGGAACTTTGGTGGCAAATAATTGATCAGTATCCATAGAATGAAATGGATGAACAATGTATTAAAATATTAGTTGATCTTTATCTGTAGAAGAAAAAAAGAACACCTCCAAACCTGGTAGCCAAAATTCTGATTTAAGTCACCACAAGAGAAGACATATAGTCTTTTACTCAATTTCCTGAGATGACTATGTTCATCACAAAAGAACCACTAGAGTGAAAAATAGGCAGGGTTTCCTATTAACATTACCACAAGTACATATCATGATTTTTCTTTCAAGTTTATACCACATTGCACCAGGAGAGGGAAACTGTTTCATTGCCAAGGAATTTTGAACAAAAACTCCCAGCATTTTATGGACACAAGGAGCTCGGGAGCAGGGATGGGAAGGCGAATGGCTAGAAGTAGCCAAATACTGAATCAGAGTAAGAAAAAGTGCTTCAGCCAATCCATCCCTACCTTCCACCACAGTCCTCGTAATGTGTAACCTCTTAGTGATGACCTCAGGACTAGAAATTCAGATATACATATGAGTATGGCTGAGTCGGAGGGGCCTGAGGAGTGCAGCAACTCCCTCCAGAAAACTGTAATGCACCGACTGTATATCAAGTCTAATACAGAATGACATCTTTTTTCCATGTGATCTGTCAGACAGAACCTTTGACATTGCCTAAAAGATTACACATAAGAGTTTGGCCTGAGGCTGCACTCAGAAAGTGATATTGATTTTTGTGATAGAGGTGAGCTAGACAGACACCTGTTTGCAGGTTGATTACTTTGTATTCCTTCCATCTGTACTGGAGCAGAGATCTGTCCTCACTAGAATACATACTTATTTTGGATACTGGTATTTTTTTCCCTTGTTCACAAAGCTTCTACAGGCACTGTTTACCCATGAACTTATGAATGCTTTATTCATTACCATGGAACAGCAACATTGCTCCCTGCCAAGGAACTCATTTCATAGCAAAATAAATGTAGCACTGACTCATGTATATGGAATTCACTGGAATTACCATTAGGCCAATAACCCAAAAGCAGTATAATGGAACAGTTTCTAAATCTCAAGTTATGGCACTATTGGGGTGATAATAGTCTGACATTATGGGAGATAAATCTTATAGTATGCAGTATATACTCAGAAACAAGACCAATACCACTGTCTGTCTCAAAGCCCCAATATGAGAAGATAAGGAATTCAGGGATTGAAAACTAGTAACAAACTTGCAGAATCTTTGATTACTTTCCTCAAATTTTGAGCTTTGTTGATTAGAGGTCTTAGCTACAAAAAGAGGAATGTTTTTTCACCAAGGAACACAGCAATGGCATTGACTGGAGGTAGAAAATAGTCATGAGTATTACAGCATTTAAAGGTTGGAATGTCAATATTATAAATCTGGGGTTAAAACTAAATGTAATTTATAATACTTTAAGTGCTTATGCATAATTACATTTTAATAGAAATCTATATTTTAAAATGTGTAATTCCTAAAATCAGTACCAGAAATACTAGTAATATCATAAAAGCTTGAATAGTGTGCATGTGTGTGGAATTATAGGAAAGGAGTAAAATTTTTGTAATTAAAGAAGATGAACATTTTTTTATGATGCCAGTTAAATAACTTTTAGAATGCTTTTGAGAACTTATATTGTAGAAGGATTAAAATCAAGACATTTTCTAAAGCATTGAAGAAGTTTTGATAAAAATTAAAATGCTCATATAAAACGAATCAGTTGCTTTACAAATTCAGAATGTAAAAGATTAACATGTGTCAAAGTATATGTCTTCTAGATTACAAAATAAATTGGACTCAATTTACCAAAACAGTTCTAAGATTCAATTTTAAAAATTAAATTCAACCACATGTTCTTAACTGAGACATTCTAAAACATACACAAAATTTCAAACTGTCATAATAGCAAAATTGTATTAGGCAAAGAATAAAAAAACATAACATATTGATATTCATTGAAGGTACATTATATAAAACAAGCAGTCACTTTA
Source organism: Tonatia bakeri (assembly GCA_004024845.1). NCBI lineage: Eukaryota > Metazoa > Chordata > Mammalia > Chiroptera > Phyllostomidae > Tonatia > Tonatia bakeri. The sequence goes on along the minus strand of PVIA01013546.1, from coordinate 27,410 downwards.
TTTTGTAAAGAGTGTAATTCAAAATTCAGATAGGACTTACGAACCATTGAATGTCAAAGAAAATCAATATAAGATATGAATACATATTCATAAAATGATATATATTGTATATTCATATATATAGCATGAATCTTACAATAATATTAAATACTTTATTATACTATAATGTATATCATATATATTCCAGTCATTTTAGCTAGCCCAACCTTGGATCTCTGCCTCCTCATCTCAAGAGGACCACCATCCTTGCTTTCCTTGCTCCCTATGCTGTGAAACAGGAATTATCCCCAGGAGGAGAGCTGGAATAAACATGAGATTCACCTTGAGAGTTTTTCTTCTTTCAGATATTGTGCTCTTATGTTGCCTACTCCAATGATTAAAAGAGCTGCATTATGTATTTTGCCCAGTTTCATAGTTGTTTTATTTTGGTTCAATTTTTAGTATGTGTGTATGTGTGTGGCAGAACAAGTTCAGTACCAGCTCCAGATATTTACCACAAGTAAAAAGAATATTTCTTTTCTTTTTCTTTTATTTATTTATTTTGCTTCATGGAATTTCTGTACCAATATAATATTTGTAACTATAGCGTTTGTTTAGAACAAATATTTGTTTTAAATTACTTCAAAAGAATGTTTTTCACATCTGAAAAGAGAAATGGAACATCCTATATTTCACAGAAGTAGAGAACACTTGTTCTGAGATAACACCATAACCTTATTAGGATGTATTTTTTTTTAAATTATTTTTTATTTATTGTTCTTCAGTTACAGGTGTCCTGCCTTCTTCCCTATTGCTCAACGCTACACCATGCCCCCACTCCCACAGTCAATCTGACACCCTCCATTGTCCATGCCCATGAGCCCTCTATTCATGTTCCTTTGTTTGCCTCTTCCCCTTCTTTTCTCTGTTAACCCCCTCCCTGGTCCCCTCTGGTCACTGTCAGTTTGTTCTTTATTTCCAAGTTTCTGGTTCTGTTTTGCTCATTGGTTTGTTTTGTTGATTAGGTTTCACTTATAGGTGAGATCATATGGTATTTGCTTTCACTGTGTGGCTTATTTCACTTAGCATAATGCTCTCCAGTTCAATCCATGCTGTTGTGAACAGTTGGAGATCCTTCTTTATTTCTGCTGTGTAGTATTCCATTATGTAAATGTACCATAGTTTTTTTGATCCACTCACTTACTGATGGACACTTAGGCTGTTTCCAGCACTTGGCTATTATAAATAACACTGCTATGAACATTGAGATGCATAGGTTCTTTTGAATTGGTGATTCAGGATTCTGAGGGGATAGCACCAGCAGTGGGATTGCTGGATTGAAAGACAGTTCCATCTTTAGTTTTTTGAGGAAATTTAATACTGTTTTCCACAGCGGCTACACCAAATTGCATTCTCATGAGCAGTGTACTAGGGTCCCCTTTTCTCTACAACCTCACCAGCAACTGTTGTTTTTTGATCTATTAATGAGGGCTATTCTGAAGTGGTATCTCACTGGGGGTTTAATTTGCATCTCTAATGACTAATGATGCTGAGCATCCTTTCATATGTCTCTGGGCCCTCTGAATGTTCTTTTTGGAGAAGTGTCTGTTCAGGTCCTTTACCCATTTTTAATTGGATTTTTTTGTCTTCCTGGTGTGGAGTCCTGTGAGTTCTTTATACAGTTTGGAGATCAAACCTTTGTCTGGGATATCATCGGCAAATATGTTTTCCCACACAGTTGGTTCTCTTTCCATTTTGTTGATGTTTTCTTTTACCATTCAGGAGCTTTTTAGTTTGATGTACTCCAATTGTTTATTCTTTTCCTTATAACCCTTGCCATAGGAGATGTATCAGTGAAAACATTGCTGTGTGGGATATCTGAAATTTTCCTGCCTATGTTTGGCTCTAGGACTTCTGTGGTGTCATGACTTGAATTTAAGTCTTTTATCCATCTTGAGTTTATTTTTGTGTATGGTGTAATTTGGTGGTCTAGTTTCATTTTTGGGGGGTGTACTTGTCCAGATCTCCAAACACCATTTTATTGAAGAGGCTATTTTTACTACATTTTATGTTCCTGCTCCCTTTGTCAAATATTAACTGACCATATTTACATATGTTTATTTTTGGCCTCTCTGTTGTGTTCCATTGGTCCGTGTGTCTGTTCTTATGCCAGTACCAGACTGTTTTGATGACAGTGGCCTTGTAATATGTTTTAACACCAGGTATTGTATTCCCTCCTACTTTGTTCTTCTTTATCAGAATTGCTGAGGCTATTTGGGGCCATTTATGGATTCATATAAATTTTTAAAAGACTTTATTGATTTATTTTTAGAGAGAAGGGAAGGAGAAACAGAGGGACAGAAAAATCAATGTGTGGTTGCCTCCTGCGTGCCCCCTACTGGGGACCTGGATGGCAACCTAGGCATGTGCCCTTTTGAGTAAGAATGGAACCCGCAACCCTATGCTTTACATTCCGATGCTCAAGCCACTGAGCCACATCAGCCAGGGCTAAATTTTTGAAATATCTGTTCTATATCTGTGATATATGTCATTGGTGTTTTGATAGGGATTGCATTGTATCTATAGATTGCTTGGGGTGCTATGGACATTTTAATGATGTTAATTCTTCCAATCCATGAACACAGTATATGCTTCCATTTATTTATGTCTTCCTTAATTTCTTAATTCAGTGTTTGGTAGTTTTCTGAGTATAGTTCTTACTTCCTTTGTTAGGTTTATTCCTAAGTATGTGGCTATGGCAAATGGCATTTTTTCCTAATTTATGTTTCTGATATTTCATTGTTGGTGTACAGGAATGCTTTCTTGTTTTTTAAAGTATATGTTATTGATTATGTTATAACAGCTGTCTCATTTTTTTTCTCCCTTTCATCCTCCTGCACCATGTATCCACCCTGCTTCCAGCATGCTCTGCCCCTTAGTTCATGCTAGTGGGTTCATGCCACTACATGTAAATTCTTTGGTTTCTCCATTTCCTATACCATTCTTAACCTCCCCCTGCCATTTTGTACCCACCATTTACGCTTCTTATTCCCTATACCTTTTTCTCCTTTCCCCTCCCTTCCCCTCCCTTCTGATGACCCTCCATGTGATCTCTATTTTTGTGGCTCTGTTCCTGTTCTAGTTGTTAGCTTAGTTCATTTTTATTTTTGTCTTAGGTTCAGTTGTTGATAGTTGTTTGTTGTCATTTTACTATTCATAGTTTTGATCTTCTTTTTCTTAGATAAATCCCTTTAACAGTTTATAAAATAAGGGCTTGGCAATGATGAACTCCTTTAACTTGACCTTATCTGGGAAGCACTTTATCTGCCCTTCCATTCTAAATGATAGCTTTGCTGGATAGAGTAATCTTAGATGGAGGTCCTTGCCTTTCATGATTTCAAATAATCCTTTCTTGCCTAAATAGTTTCTTTTGAGAAGTCAGCTGATAATCTTATGGGAACTCCTTTGTAGGTAACTGTCTCCTTTTCTCTTGCTGCTTTTAACATTCTTTCCTTGTCTTTAATCTTGGGTAATGTAATTATGACGCACCTTGGTGTATGCTTCTTTGGGTCCAACTTTTTGGGATACTCTGAGGTTCCTGGACTTCCTGGAAGTCTATTTCCTTTACCATATTAAGGAAGTTCTCCTTCACTAATTTTTCAAATAAGTTTTCAACTTCTTGCTCTTCGTCTTCTCCTTCTGGCACCCCTATTATTTGGATGTTGGAACATTTAAAGTTGTCACAGAGGTTCCCAAGCCTCTCCTCATTTTCTTTTTATGAATTCTTGTTTCTTCATTCTATTCTGATTGACCATTATTTCTTCCTTCTGTTCTAAATTATTGAATTGAGTCCCAGTTTCCTTCCCTTCACTGTTGCTTCCCATTATTTTATTTTTCTTAGCCTTCACTTTCTCCTCTATTTTGTGACCACAATCAACCATTTTTCTGAGCAACCCGATGACCAGAGCTTTGAAATGTGCATCTGATAGGTTGGCTAGCTCTTCGTTGCTTAGTTGCATTTTTTTTTCTGGAGCTTTGACCTGTTCTTTCTTTTGTATATATATATATATATTTGTTTCAAGACTCCTGTTACATACAATGAGCAGAGGCTCAGGTATTCACCAGGGCAGGGCAACCCATGTCACTGCCTTGCAGTGCTGTATGTGGGCAAGGGGTCCATGAGGGAATAATGTGGCTTGCTCGGCTCTTGGCTAACTTTTATTCCCTTTGTCTGCTACTCACAAGCAAATTGGGTCCTTCTGGTGCTGATTCCCAGGTGGGTGGTTTTGTGTACATTCTAGGACCTTGTGGGCCTCTCTTAATGAACTCTCCTGTGAGGCTGGGAGTTTCTCCTGCCACCTCAACCCCCACAGCTTTTTTCAGCCAGAGGTATTGCTTTAAATACTAGTACTTCTGTTTCTAATTTGGTTTAGAATACAAACCATATTTTTTGAGGCATAATCACATACTGCATATTTTATAACAAAATAATGAAGGTTATCTGTGAAGTAAATTGAAGATAAAGTGATAGAAAAATAAGTGTAGTTACTGCTTTAATGCCTAAGTCTTAGAATCAATTTTACCTCTTTATTTACCCAGAGGCTTTATTTCAGTCAGAGGTTTTAATATTCCCCAACCAAGAGTGGCTTTATTTCCCCTTACTGGAACTCTGGGTTAAGCAATTTGTCTCACTCCCCAGTTATTCTTCTCGGTTTATCTGCATGCAAATGTGAGAATGCCCAGTCCACCAGCTTCAGCCTTGTTTTGAGTCTTCTCCACCCTGACTGCCTGTCTCCACCCCTCCTATTGGTCTGGATGAATGTTTCTTCTTTAACTCTTTGGTTGTTGGACTTCCATACAGTTTGATTATCTTGAAGTTCTGGTTACTCTTGTTTTTTAAATTTGTTTCTGTCCTTCTTTTGGTTTTTCAAGGAGGCAAAGTGTATTTACCTGTGTCTCCATCTTGTCTGGATGTCCTCCAAAAATGCCTTCAATTTCTGAATATTAACTTTGTATCTTGACATTTTGCTAAATTCATTTATTATGTCCAGTAGATTTTTGGTGGCGTCTATAGGGTTTTCCATGTTCTCTATCATGTCATCTGCAGTCACATCTTTACTTCCTTTTTTCAAGTTTAGATACCTTTTATTTCTTTTTCTTGTGTACTGGCTGTGGCTAGAACTTCCAATAGTATATTGAATAGAAGTGGTGAAAGTGGACATCCTTATCCACTTAAGGGGGAAACCTTTAGTTTTTGATCATTGAGTATGATGTTGGCTATAGATTTCTCATATGTGCCCTTTATTATGTAAAGGTGTCCTCCTTCTACTCTTCCTTTGCTGAGTAGTTTTATTATAAATGTATACTATACCTTATCAAATGCTTTGTCTGTATCTATTGATATGATCATGTGGTTTTTGTCTTTCCTTTTGTTTATGTCATATATCACATTTATTCATCTGCATATATTGTATCATCTTTGCATCTCTTGGATGAATCCCACTTGATCATGGTATATGAACATTTTAATGTATTCCTGGATCTGGTCGGTCAAAATTTTGTTGAGGATTTTAGCATCTATGTCCATCAGCAATATTGTCCTATGGTTCTTTCTTTGCTGTGTCTTTATTTGGTCTTGAATGGAGAAAGAAGGGAAAGAGTCACCAAAAAACATGTATGACAGACCCATGGACAAAGCCAAGGGAGGGTAGGATTGAGGGTGGGAGGTAGGAGTGAGTGGGATGGGGAAAAGTGGTGGTGGGAAAATGGAGACAACTTTATTTGAACATTAATAAAAATGATTGAAAATTAGGATAATACTGGCCTCACAAAAAGATATGGGGAGTCTTCTCTTTTCTTGGATTTTTTTGGAATAGGTTGAGAAGAATTCAGGTTTGCTCTTCTCTAAATGTTTGGTAAAATTCTCTTGTGAAACCATTTAGCCCAGGGCTTTTGTGTGCTGGTAGTTTATGATTCTTGTTTCAATTACACTAGCTGATATTGTTCTATCATGGCTTTCTGTTTCATCTTGACTCAGTTTTGGAGGATTATACATTTCTAGAAATCTGTCCATTTCTCCCAGGTTTTCAAATTCCTTGGCATATAGTTTTTCATAGTAATTTATTATGAGACTTTGTATTTCTGTAGTGTCTGTTGTAATTTCACATATTTAATTTCTGATTTTATTTATTTGGGTCATCTCTCTTTTTTTCTTGATGATTCTGGTTAAAGGCTTGTCGATTTTGTTTATCTTTTGAAAGAACTAGCTCCTGAATTTATTGATCCTTTAGATTGTTCTTTTAGTCTCCATGCCATTTACTCTGCTCTGATCTTGATTATTTCCTTCCTTCTGCTCACTCTGGCTTTGCTTGTTGTTCCTCTAGTTTTTGTAGATGTAGGGTTGGGTTGTTTTTTTTTTTTGAAAATTTTCTCTCTTTTTAGGTAGGCCTATATTGCTATGAACTTTCCTCTCAGGATTCCTTTACTGTGTCCTATAGGTTTTGGGTTGTTGTGTGCTCATTTTCATTTGTTTTTATATTTTAGCTTTGAATTTTTATAAACTACACTAGAAATTTAAAATAAAATCCTTCTCCATGTGCTTGTTTATTGATTTGGGAGACAGAGAGAGTGAGAGAGAAACATTGATGTGAGAAAAACAAAGATCAGCTGCCTCTCATAAGTGCCCCAACTGGGAATCAAACTTGCAACCTAGTTATATGTTCAGAGAAGGGATCAAACCCATAACCTTTTGGTATATGTGATGATACTCCAACCAACTGAGATACCTTGCCAAGGCTATACTAAATCTTGAGAGTTGATTAAAAAAAATAAAAAAGAGTGATGAACATTAAACCCTGATGTTTAGCTTTTAGCTAATCTAAATAACTTAAATTTTTCTAACTCCTTGACTTCTAGGATTATAAATTTCAAGAATTCATACATAATGTTAAGTGTACTATGAAATACTAATAGGGATAATGATTTCTGAGTCAATATACATTTTTAAATAAGTATGTATCATATGTCACTTGTTCTATATATATGCTTATACATACATATATACATATGTATGTATATGTGCATTATTTTATTCAATTCTCATTACAGCTTCCAAATGTGAGCAAAACTATACCCATTTTATTCTTTTGAAGAGATAGAGCAGTTAAGGAAGCTATTAAAAGTTCTTTCTTTTGATAAAAAGATTCCTGACAAATATTAAAATTGATATCTTGGTGTGCACTGGCACATAAGAGAATAGGGGAAAATTTGCCGAGAATAAGATCTCCAACTCGGGTTCAAGGTTAGTTTTTTTTATTCAATGGGTATCAACATACCACGTAATACTAATGTAAGCTTCCTTATATTTACACTAGCAGAAGCACAAAAGAGGTAAAATCAATTCTAAGGCTTAGGCATTAAAGCAGTGACTATATTTATTTTTCTATCACTTTATCTTCAATTTACTTCACAGATAGCCTTTATTATTTTGTTATAAAATATGCAGCATATGGCTATGCCTCAAAGGATATGGTTTGTATTCTAAACCAAATTAGAAACAGAAGTACCAGTATTTTAAAGCAAATTATTTGTTGTCTAGACTGTATAGAATAAATCTCTCCACATATGCAAAAAAGTCAACAATTATTTGGACCCAGTTAAGTTACACAAAGAGTTCCAAAAGTGATTGTATAGAAAAACTTGAGTGAATAAAACCATCCCGCTGGCAAACTAAATATCCATTTCACAGATGAGGAATTATTAATTGTTTTCCTGGAAGAGTGTAAAAACGATTAGAGAAAATAACCAAGTATTTTTAGATCCAACATTAGTTGGGCACATTCTCATAACTCTATAACATAATGTTGTGGTCAACCACGTTTTACTGTTGATGAAAATAAGAATTAAAGTTTATAAATATTGTACTTGAGGTTACACACATTTTGGGGGATGTAGCTAAGAGGTGGATCCAGGTAGACTGATTTTCAAGTTTGAAATCTTTTTTTTTTTAAGATTTTATTTATTTATTTTTAGAGAGGGAAGGGAAAGGGAGAGAGAGAGAGAGAAACATCAATGTGCGGTTGCTGGGGGACATGGCCTGCAACCTAGGCATGTGCCCTGACTGGGAATCGAATCTGCGATGCCTGTCAAGTTTGAAATCTTAACCACTATACTGTACTGCCTTGGAACTGATTAAATACATGAATTAATATATAGGAAAATGTATTGCTTTTTAGTCTTTTGTCATATATTAAACTGAGATACTGGTAAATTCTAACAGTTTGGGGGGTTCCCTTCATTGTACGGTTTTCAACTTTTAGCAAATGTTTTCTTAGGCAATTATTTGCTAAGCAGCTTTTCCTGTTGTCACCTTGCTCTTATTTCTAGCCTCATTTCTTACTACATTGTCCTACTTTGAGCTTTTCGAGAGCTTCATGGAACCTGTTAACCAAAAAGCATACACAGGGTTCCTAGTTAGTCTTGATTTGTTCTTATTTTAAAGGTGATTTAGGTTTGAAAACTTTCAATTATGACATGAATAAGGAACAGTCTCTTAGGACTAAAAGAAAAAAAACAGTAATTTTAATTTTTCTACCCTTAAAACAAGAAAGAAGGAATAAAATTATTTTTCAATTAAAGGCTCTATGTTAGCCTAAGGATTTAAGATGTTCAGTCTCTGAAGAATTTGGCTTCCCAGGAGTAGGAATGTCAAATTTAAGCTATAGAATTCACTTGAATTAAAACAAATTAGTAAAATGCATAATTTTATTGGATTTATATCATTCCATTTTTGGTGGAAATGTAGTTACACTTATTTGTATGTCTTCTTTGCACCACAGTCACACTATCATTCCCATTAAATAGCTGGATATCAATACTTTTTCATCACAATAGCAGTTGTTCAATTACAATTATCTAATCCAAATTCCACTGATTCATTTGGGAAAAATGAAATCACTTGCAAATAAGAAAACAAAAAGTAGAGGAAGCATTATATAATAAACTAAGGCATTATTAGTATTGGTGGTGGTGGTGTCGCTGTTGTTATTTTTAAAGCTATATTTGGATATCAGAGTACTTTTATTTCTGTGCCTAGGTAGGCAGTCTTTAACCATGGTTTCCTAGTTGCCTCATTCAGTTATAACTTGTGCACATCTGCTGGTTTCCCTTTCCTAAGGCTTTTCACATATCTTACTCCTAGAAGCCCAGCTAAGCATAGCAGAGGAAGATGAAAAATAGTCTCTTTATTAAATGACTTTCTGATTGTCTGAAATCATGAAGCTAGTAAGGTGACAATACATCATCCAAATTTGTACATTTTGTCTAGGACAAATGCTAAATGGATGGGACTCTGGGATAATAGGTAAATCCAGGACTGTTCTGGGAAAACCCTAGAGTTTTAGTCACAATTTGTCATTGTTCCTGCATTTCCCTCACTGATCCCTCCAAGGTCTGGTTCCTTTGATCTTAGTGATTATATATGAATAATGCCTCCAAGTCTCAGTACTTTCCATCCCTACCATGTTGGCTTAACCCATCAACATAGAGTTTTTGCCTTGACGTTTACTCTCAATTTTGGTCCAATTTCCCTTTATGTTCAGTGCCAGAATCTTGCTAGGAATCTCAGCCTAAGACCTTGATATTTTGCTTTAAGCTCCATATCTTTCTGTTTTTGTACTAAAACTTTACATTTAAAAACTAACACAGAGGTTGAGGCCTATCCCATCGATTGGTCACCTGCCTGAAGCTCAGAGCACTGAACATTCTGATTTCTGTTGTTTTCATACTCTATAAAACCAGAGATAGGATCCATGACCCTGACTACTTTCTTAATATTGGCACATGCTGCTTTGTTTCTGGTCTTTGAGACTTTTACATCTGTATTTGCAAGGTACCACTATTTAGGTAATTACTTCCTTAATTTTTACCCATCTTTTTGAGTAAGTTTATATCAAATATTACTCTCTTATACTCCAATAATTGCCTGTGTAGTCTTGAGAGTACCATACTTCTGCACACCAGAGGAACGAATTTTACTAAGGGACTTCTATGTCTACAAGACTGTGGTAGACCTAACCTGGAATATAGAGATTACATATAAATTTTCTCATGGTGTAACTGAACTGAAGGGATTTGTTGCCTGTGCACATCCAAGCCCAGTAAGATACAAACAAGAGTGTGTTTGCAGCAAAATAGTTATATACATACATATGAACAAGCACACATGTTTATTTAAGAAAATAGCACCAAGCCCAGAGACCCAGGTGAGTTAATGACTGAACTTATCTCCCTTATAGGTTCTAAAGGGGAAAAAATTAATCATAATGACTAAGAGAGTTAAAGTCATACAGATGGGTCATGATAAGGGTAGAGGGAAGGGTAGTTGATTATTGTTACAGGTCTTGATATGCCTTGGCATTATTCTGTCTGGTTTCACAAGGATATAGTGAGTAGGGTCATTCTGCCTTCATGGGTCTGGAGCTCAAACATAACTGAGGTCAAGATATTACCTTTAATTTGAGCAAAATTCTATTCTCTTGATCCACAGACCTGAGGCTTTGGTCTCTTAAGACAGTTTGATGATGACCAGAACCTAATTGTCCTTTCTGAGGGTTTATTAAGGAGTGCATGTGCAGTATATGCGAAGGTGGAAAGATCTGTTCAAAAGGAGGCGAGTAATGGTATCATTAGACAGGACAAATATGGCTTTAATTAAGGGAAAAGTCATATTAAAGAAATGAAGTTCCTGTATTGTTACAATGGCAGTATAAATTATAAAAGATTGGAAGCAGGATTCATGAGAATTATGTCAGTCCAGACAGGAGATAAAGAGAATCACAATGAAGATAATAAAAAAATTGGGAACTGATTTCACAGAAGCATTGTATCAACAAAATTTCACTGATGGTAGGCAACATAAATTAACTCAAAATATTATTGAAAAATGTACTTTTTTGAAGGACATTGGATTAGTATATAGAATAGAAGGAAGAGTTGTATGTATACCTGTAATATTGTTTGGCTCCTGGTCTTTCAACACTGAGGCCCTTATTCCCCAGGTGCTAAGTCATGTTGGAAGCTGACAGCTCTCAACTGACCCCTCTCTGTGAATTGAACTTGGCTGAAGAAAACCACTCACCCAGGAGCATGACTTTGATTAAAGATACTCTCTTTTGCTCATTTTAATTCCTATCCAATGATAGCTTACCTTAGTTTGGGATACCTCTAGTTCCAGAGCCATTCCAGATCCAGGGTTCTTTGCAGGAGCAATTGAGGACTAAGTTGCAGTGACATTGCAGCCTAACTCTATTTCTTCTCAATCTTCTACATTTCAGTCCCTTATAAGTAGGTGTTGATTACAAGGACAATTCTGTGGAATTTAGCATTTATTCACAGCTTTATGGAAAAACTCTATTTTTATTTTGAGTGATAGTAGGTGTCTGACTGTGACTTTTGGCAAAGAAGGGAGATTAAGTATTTGCTGTTAAAAGTCTGATACTTCCCTGACAACACCCAGCATCAATTTTTGTGCAGATGGTTTCCAAATGGCTTAAAGAGTTAAATAGCCTGGTTTGGCCGCATGACCAGAAGAGCATAAAACCATATTAGGAACTTATGCTTTGAGCTCTTACAAAAACAAGATTTCTCACACCTATCTTTGTTCAGTTCAGATGTGAAGCACAGTGCTGGTGTGTAGAAGGACCTGTAGAAGCTAGCATATGAATGTCTTCTTTACCCCATGCATTCTCTCTTATAGCACTTTTGCTTTTGCTTTCAAATTCAATCTTTACATAAGTATGCTCTATGGAGTCTGTGAGTCCTTTAAATACCTATACATAAGAAATCTTGCAATCTCTCAATAAACTCCCAAAATACAGATCTCAATTTCAGAGTCTGTTTCCTGGGAAACACTGACCTATAAAAACAAGAAAGTTTGAAAAATATAGTAATGAGATCAGCTCTTGAGTTTTCAACTGCAGGAAAGTGGTGATTAGCTATAAGTCCTTTTTAGCCTCTTTCATCTTCTATGTCTTTGTTACAGATTGAACTCTGTCTACTCCAAAATTCATATGTTCGAGTCCTAACCTCCAGAATTTCAGAATGTGATTTTATCTGGAAATAGGGTGAAAACAGGTGTAATTAGTTAAGATGAGGTCATACTTGAATAGTTTGACCCTTAATCAAATATGTCTGATGTTTATGGTTATTTTAAATATTATAAACTGAAGTGTGGGTTCATGGGTGTTTATGGTACTATTATTTTCCATAGCTGGTGAATATGTTAGAAATATATCATGTGTTATATATTTAATAAATTTGAAAGTAACTAAAATTAAAAACACAGAAATTGGACAAGCACAGAAATAATACTATATGAAGTTGAAAGTAGATATAGTGACACAACAAAAGGCAAGGAAGATTGACACCAAAACACCACAAGCTAGGGGAGAGGCCTGGAACAGATGTCTTCATCACAGCTCTCCTAAGGACCTAACCCTGCTTATGCCTTGATTTTAGACTTCTAGTTTTCAGAACTCCAAGACAATAAATTCCATAGTTTGAACCCCTCTCCTCCAGTTTTTGGTACTTTGTTACAATATCTCTAGCAAACCAATACAATCTTTGCATAAGATTCATATCCTCGGGAAAATAATTATGATTTCTTCAATGATCAAAGACACAAAAATTGCTACACCAGATGATAGGACAACAAAGGTGTCAGAAAGGACTTTGAGATTTCAGTCTTATTTATTGAGAAGATGCTGAATTCTTTAATTGGAATTTATAACACTGGAGTTGAACCAAGGTTTTTAGATAACACGAAGTTTTGTATATTTGAGTTTGTAAGAGGGGGTGTTGGGAACCGCCCTGCCTGGTATCAGAAGCTGTAACCCCCACCTAGGCTAAGGCTGAGGGAACAACCTTGTAACCATAAGCCAGCAAAGAGACAAAAGCTTATCTCCCAGGCAGGAGCACCCCTTATGCTCCTTTTACTTCACCCTGCCTGGACCCCAGTGCTTGGTCAGTTAGCCAATGACAGGTAAGATTCCCTAAGGGGGGAACAACCTAAGACAGGCATGATCACGTGGGAGGCCCCCAAGGAAGGACTTTGGGGGCTATGGCAAAAGGGGGTGATGGGCCCTCACCCCTCAGCTTTGACAAAGCCTGAGTGCTCTAGGTCTGCAAGAAAATCTCCTTATCTCTTGGTTGCCTTAGTTCCCCTTGCACCACCTAAGCCTGCAACAATGACAGGGTGGTGCAGCCCTGTACTAGAAAGGGCAGGTTCCAGGGTGATCAGGCCTAAGAAAGAATATGTAAAATCCTGTGAAAACTGCTTTGTTTAGAATGCTCTCAATTGAATAAGAAGGGTCCAAGGAGGAAGTAAGTTTGTTCCTCACAGTTTTATAGCTCTTTGACCCTGACTCAAAGTAGGCCCTCAGAGTTCTTTGTTATTTGATCCTTACTTCCCTGCAATAAGTAATGAGCTTTACCTGAATTCTTGTACAAACGAACCCAATAAAAAGCCTGCTGGGGCAGGGGAACGTGCGCCCTCCCCTTGAGAGGGTGGCCAAGGCGCTTTCCACTTGGAGAATGGCCCCTCCATCCCTACTTCTCCACGGAAAATTGCCTGTTTCTGTGTATGTTCATTTCTCGTGTGTTGATGAGCCATCTGCAGCGTTCCGCGGTCACTGCCGGTTGGTGATCGCGCTTCAAGGGGGAACCCCAAAAAACAGGAATTATCTTCTGGAGAGTGGGCCCCTTGTAATATAGGCTTCCTCTGCTAGGTGAGTGTTCTAAGAACCCATGTGTATCAGTGTACCAGCTGGCATTGTTGTGAGAGGCTGTGTTTGACTTCAGTTCATTTATTTTTGAGGACTCAGTGCTTTTGTTCATTTCATGATAATGCACCTGCCTACACCTTGCTGTGTATTCAGCAGTTTTTGAGCAAAAACAGCATGACCCCTGTGACCCACCCTCCCTATTCACCCAATCTTAACAAGAGCAATGTGTGTTTGTTTGTTTCCTTGGGTGGAAAAAGTCCTCAAAGGGAAATATTTTTGCCCATGTGGTAGAAAAACAAAAAATGGCAGAAGCACTAAAAGGGGTCAAAATCAATGAGTTCGAAAACTGTTTTTAGAAGTGGAAAAAACATCTCAACAGGCGTATTGCATCAAATGGGAGGTACTTTGAAGGTGATGGTTTAAATATGTAAGAATAAATACACAATCTTTTATAAATAAATTTAATTTGGGGGGTACCTCTTAGTGTTCATGTGGAGGTGTACAATAAGGTATTAGAAAGTTAGGCTTAGAGCTTAAGAAAAGAAATGAAGGTATAAATGTACACACAAAGGTAATTTTTATGGAGGTGACTTTTGAAGAAATTGGATTGTCGATCTTTAACTGTGGCCTCAACCAAGAGCAAGGCAACTATAACTTAGAGGTGGCACTCTAGAAGGGTTGTGATGGTTTCTTTGGGCAGTTCTGAAAGGGTTGAAGTAAAACAACAACCACAGTAACTAAAGTTTTCAAGTGGCAAGTTTCATAGTGAGAAATGATGTGGGCTCCAGAAACTTGGAGCCAAGGCTAAAAGTATAATAAGAAAAGAAAAATTCAGTTGAAAAGTTATATTAAACTTAGTTGGTGCTAAGACATCCCTGGGGGTAAAATAGTCTTTTCAAAAAAGGATGCCAGGACATCTGGACATCTGGACATCTGCACATCTGCATGTGAAGGAATGAAGTTAGATTGGTCTATCATACCATATATGAAATTAACTCAAAATGAATTAAAGTTCTAGATATTAAGCTAAAACTATTAAATTATTAGAAAAAAAACATAAGTATAAACCTTTCTGGCCTTAGATTAGGCAATTGTCTCTTAAATAGTATAGTAATAGCACAAAAATAGGTAAATAGACAAAAATTAAAAATCTGTTGTCATTTAAAGGACACCATCAAAAAAATGAAAAAATAATCCACAAAATAGGAAATAAAACTTTGTAAGTTACATATCTAATAAGGAATTTGTATCTAGAATGTATGAAAAATTAGAACAATTCAATAATTAAAAACAAATAATTCAATTAAAATATGGACAAAGGATCTGAATAGACATTTTTCCAGCAGAGAGATACAAATAGCCAATAGGAACAGGACACAATTTCACACTACTTAGCCATCAGCTAAATGGAAATCAAAACATTTGGAGGTACAACTCACACAAACTAGAATGATTATAATAAAAAGAAACGTATTAATAAGTATTAGTAAAGAGGTAGAGAAAGTAAAACTCATACACTGATAGAAGGGACATAATATGGTGCAGTCACTTTGGAAAATAGCATTTTCTCAGAACATTAAGAATGATGCAATAATTCTACCTACATGTATAAACCTGAGAGAAATAAAAAACATATTCACACAAAAAGTTGTACACAGATGCTCACAGCAAAATTATTCACAATAGCCAAAGTTAGAAGCAACCTAAATTCCCATAAATCCATAAATGGATAAACGAAATTTGACACATGTTTACAATGCAATATCATTTGGCAATAAAAAGGAATGAAGTATTGGTTCTTGCTACAACTTGGATGGATCTTTAAACATTACATTAAATTAAGAAAATCATAAGACAGGATCACATATTGTATGATTCCATTTATATAAAATGTCCAAACTAGGAATAGAAAGTACATTAGTTGTTGCTTAAGGCTTGGGGTTGAGTGCAATGGGGATGGAAAACTATGACTAAGGAGTATGGAATTACTTTTGGGGATGATACAAATGTTATAAAACTAATCGTGCTGATAGTTTAGCTGTAGCGGCCACCAACCGGCAGTGACCGAGGAACACTGTAGATGGTTTGTTGAAACACGAGAAAAACATACACGGAGACAACTGAGTCCTGTGGAGAAATAGGGACGAAACAGCCACTCTCTCTAGTGGGCAGCGCCATGGCCACCCTCCCTAGGGGAGAGTGCCCTAGGGGAGAACGCCCCGTCCTCTAGCCTGAACAGGCTTTTATTGGGTTCATTTGCATAAGAATTCAGGTAAAGCTCATTACTCTTTGCCAGGAAGTAAGGACCAAACAATAGACAACAAGGAAGTCTGAGGGCCTATTTTGAGTCAGGGTTGAAGAGCTGTAAAACTTTAAGGAGCAAACTTACTTCTTCCTTGGACCCTTATTCAATTGAAAACATTCTAAACAAGGCAGGTTTCACAGGATTTTATATATTCTTTCTAGGGCCTGATCACCCAGGGAACCCACCCTTTCCAGCTCAGGGCGGCACCACCCTGTCATTGTTTCAGGCTTAAGTGGAGTAAGGCAGCCAAGAGATTAGATTTTCTTGCAGACAATGAGGACTCAGGCTATGTCAAAACCAAGGGGCGAGAGTCCATCACCCCCTTTTGCTGTAGCCCCCAAAGTCCTTCCTTGGGGGCCTCCCACGTGATCATGCCTGTCTTAGGTTGTTCCTCCCTTAGGGAATCTTACCCATTATTGGCTAACCCACCAAGCATTGGGAACCAGGCAGGGTGAAGTAAAAGGATCAGAAGTGGTGCTCCTGCCAGGGAGATAAGCTTTTGTCTCCTTGCTGGCTTACAGTTCCAAGGTTGTTCCCTCAGCCTTAGCCTAGGTGGGGGTTACAGCTTCTGATACCAGGCAGGGTGGTTCCCAACATTTAACAACTCTGTTATACTAAGAAACATTAAATAATACACATTGGGTAACTTGTATGGCATGTCAATTGTATCTTGACAAAGCTGTTAAAAAATTCTACTTAAAGATAGAGTTGTGGTAAATGATGATGTAGACAGCAGATGTCAGAAATTGGGTCCAGTTTTATCTGTGTGAAGTAGGATCAAATTGACACCAAAGGCAGCTTGTCATGTTGCTAATTGAAGGAAGAGGTTAAAAACAAAATTAAAATAAAAACAAAACACCCTCTTCACTAACAAACACATACTTCCTCTTTTAATTTGTTCTGCTCCTCTAACAAAATTACCATAGATTAGATGGTTAATAAACAATAGAAGTTTATATTTATTCCTTACAGTTCTAGAGGCTGGGAAGTCAAAGATCAGGGTGTTGGCAGATTTGGGTTCTGATGAGGATCTACCTCCTGTTTCATAGATAATTGTCATCTTCTTGTGTCTTCACAGGACAGCAGAAGGAAGGGAGCTCTCTAAGATCTCTTTTATAAAGGCACTAATCCTATTAATGAGGGCTTCACTTTTACAACTTAATCACTTCCCGAAGTCTCCAGTTTCTGAAAACATCACCTTGGTGGAGCGGGGTAGGATTTCAACATATGAATTTTAGGATACAACCCCATGGTATTTGTTCAGTGTTATGCCTTAATTAACATAAAAAGAAATTGGTCTTTTAAAACAGACAGCAGCTATTTTATATTGATTTCCTTTCCTCTTTTCTTTCCATAATAATATTTAAGCCAGATCTCATATCTTTTCTACTACCTTTGGCTATTGGAACAGTCTAAATCTGGTGTTCAAGAACTAATTTATTCCCTGGTTGGTATAGCTCAGTGGATTGATTGCCATCCTGTGAACCAAAGGGTTGCTGATTTGATTTCCAGTCAGGGTACATGCTTGGGTTGCAGACCAGATCCTCAGTAGGGGGAACCACAAATTGATGTTTTCCTCCCTTTCTTCATCTCTTTCTAAAAATTAAATAAATAAATCTTTTAAAGAAAGAATTAGTTCTTCAAGGTTAAAACCTAAATCTCACATTCAGTGTCAAGCCATTCTCCTTGTCCTTGTTAGCACACACTGGAGCTATGCAGGAGGGGGCTGTTATCTGACTCTCAAACACTTTCTCTGTCTCCTCCCTTTTGATGCAAGTGGAAACACTTCTCCCCTACCTCTTCCTTCCACCTTTTAGTAGTAGCTATATTCAGGGTCATGATGAAGGAAATTAAGCAACAAATTTATCACTATTCAGAAAATATTTCTAGCTACACAAAGAGCCCCACAAGCTTGACCTATGCACTAGCTGATGAGGACTTCATGTGCAGAAAGGCTATGTCATTTTCTGCCTATGTGAACTGGACTTTATTTACCCTTCTTCTTGTATCTTTCTAAATGCTGATAGTGACTTTTGTCCAAAGAATCATGCCCCTTTCCCCAAACCTTACTGCCATTGAATCTTAAGCATTATCCCTTATTTTATTCAAGTCCTTCCTTGGAAAACATATTTAAACAATACACTCCACTCCCTATTCTATGAGTTACACATGAGCTATTAGTTGTTATAGATTGTTAATTCTAGAAACTTATTGTAGGGGTTATTATACATAAGGTACTATACCTGCAGGGTTGAATTTTTTTTCTTTGGTTTGACTTAATCTGAGGGGTGTGAAAATTAAATTGTAAAGGACATCAGTAAATACTGTCACCTCATGCCCCATCCTTTTTTGCTCCTCCTCCTTTATTATTTGCTAATTTTTCTTGTTCTTCATTGTTTTCTTCAATGTATCAGATTCCAGCTGACACTCTATGCAAATATAATGAAATTATTGGCAGCTAAAACTGTGTGCCTGCATATGTGTAGGTGTTAATTAATTGCCTCTTTCTATAGAGTTAAACTACTTTATCTGGATGATGGCATGTTGACTACAAAGGTGCCCTAAATACTAAATAATTTACTAGTAGCTCTTCTAACCACTGCCACATTTTCTGGTGACTTGGGTAGCAGTGGTATTTATATCTGTAGGCTTGTCTTCTTTGTTAAAACTGGCAATAGCTTTTTTGACACCACTAAAAATGACACTGACAGTACAGAGTCATTGGGGTGGTCTACATTTTTTTTTTAACAAAATAAATGTCATAATACTGTAAAAGCAATATTTTTTTTGGCACTTAAAATCATACCTCTACCATGCCAAAGTAAAAATACTGGGGGCAACAGGTCTAATTTTGATTAAGAATGCTGTGAGAAACATAGCAATATTGAAAGCATACATGGTTAAGTTCCACCTAGTTCTCTTGTGCTAACTCCATAGGGTATAACTACCCAATATACAAGGTCTGTCCAGAAAGTAATCAGCTATGTGCTATGAAAAATAGAGACATTTATTGAAGAAGACACAAGATACGAAAAACATTGTACATAGGACAGTGACACCTCAGACCCCTTCAGATTAGGCACCTTAGGACTTCACACAGTTATCCCAATAGCCATAGGACTTCACACAGTTATCCCAATAGCCATCAGCTGTCCCATCGTATTTTTTTGAATCTCATCTATGGTCTGAAATCTATTCCTTTTCAAAAGTAACTTTAGTTTTTGGAAAATCCCGAAGTCACAGGGCACCAAATCTGGACTGTAGAGAGGCTAGGTCACCTGGGTGATTTGAGGTTTCACCAAAAAATTCTGCACAAGATGTGATGAATGAGTGGGCACATTGTTATAATGAAGCTGCTAACCAACAGTCGCCCATAAGCTGTGGCCATTTTTGTCATATTGCATCTCTTAACTGATGAAGAACATTGAGGTAATACTCCTTATTAATTGTTTGGATGGGAGGGTATACTCATGAGGGGAAACACCTTCCTGTTAAAAAAAAAAAAAAAAAACACCTTCCCATTCAAAAAACACAGTTAACATGGTTTTGATCTTGCTGCAACTTTGGTGCTCTTACTTTGGATGTGGAGAATAAGGCAACTTCCATTGGGACAATTGGGTCTTTGCTTCTGAATCACAGCCATAGACCCACAATTCATAACTTGTTATGACCTTCTTGAGGAAACCAGGTTCATTGGTAGCAGTTCAAATCAAATGATTAGAAACTGCAGCATGATATTTCTTTTGCTATGGTAGCAGAAGCCACAGAATAAATTTTTTCATAACATATTTCATGACAAGATCCTATGTGAAAATCTTGGACACAATAGTTTTTGGAATCTCCAGATCAGCTTCTGGTTGTTGCACTGTCAGTCACCAATTTTGGTTGATTGCAGTCCATGCTTCAACATTCTCAGGTGTTCTGCTTGTTGCAGGCCTTCCAGAATGTGGATCACTTTCAATAGATTCTTGACCACCTTTGAAGCACCAGAGCCATGCTTATTTGTATTGCACTCATTGCATTGTCCCCGAAAGCCTATCTGAATCATTCAAATAGTTTGAATATTCAAACTTAACACAAAATTCTATGTAGATTTGTACTCTACTTGCTCAGTCATTTTGAATGTGACAGGTGTCTACTGCCCCCACTGATGAATGCAGTGAAATTGTCATTGTTCATGTGTGTATATTACAGTTCACTCTCCTTAGCTACCAGGTTCTCAATATACTAACAATGGCTGTTCTTTTTCTGGACATATATGAGCTGGTCAGGCATGAAAAACTCACTTCTCTTTATGCACTCTCCCATTAGATAATTTTGGGTCCACAGTTGGTAACTTCTCCAGATGTCAGGCAATACTGATTTTCAGACAACTTTCAGAGCTACGAAGGAAAAATGTGAATACACAAGTGGGAAAGGACAATTCAATACTATTTGCCTTGAGATTTCCAAGTATGACTATCACTTAACTACCGGCCAAGGAAGGTCATATGCTAGAAGAGGCACATACATGAAAAATAAAAAGACATTTACTTATTTACTTTCCATATGCTTGGGGGAAAGCTACTTTTTAAAACCAGTTTCAAGTTTGATCATCATACACATAACTGAAAAGAGAACCTAAACCTTCTTTTCGTATTTTATTACTATTTTCCCCCAAAGTAAAACAAAGAGAATGCCTATCCAGAGGGATAAATTATACCCCAGCATAAGATACATGGTGGAACAAAAGTATGCTTACAGTTATTTGTATGAAAAATAATGCAATAATTAATAAGTAATACCCAAAATGATAATCTTACTTGTATACCATCCTGTATACTGAGTCCTTGAATCTGGGTCCCATCCTAAAGTGTTGACCATGTTTTCCAACTAACTGCCCTTCTAATTGTGTGTGAAAAGCATGCCTCCATACACACTGGGGAAGGAAGGTTGAGAGTATGGGTGTGGTTATAATAAATATTATTTTTTTCTTTAGGGGGAAGCATGAACACAATTCCCCACTACTACAAATTAGACATTTTGACAGGTTGCAGGGGTCAGTACATCTGAAGTGCAATGGGTAAGCCTCACCCTAGGGAAATCACATTTGTGATCATGGTATCTCCCCAGCCAGGAAAGCATCAATAAGTCTATTTTGTTTTCCAGACTTGAAATTATACCTTTTTTTCTCTTTGGGAAAGAAGAAAATCTACTAACCTAACTTTATTTTAAACCCTGGATCATCATGGTTTTAAATATATCATCAATATTTTAAATATATTTCTAACTCATTTATCTTGTTCCATTTTTTCCCCTTTCAATGTTCATTTTTCAATCTATATGCCAAATATCAGATAGACTAGCTTTCCTAAACTGTATTTATCTTAACAATCCCATGCTTAATAATCAAAGATGGCAACAAATCAAGACTAGTCACTTTTGCTTGTCACTTCATTTTTCCACGATGTTCTTATCCATCAGGACCCCTTTCATCTCCAATCTAGTTTTTATCCCAAACATTTTAAGGCCTTTCTCACTTCCTCCCTCATAATACCTCTGCCTGGAGCACATCCCCCTCTCCTTTGTGCCCTCCCACAGGGTTTGCCAACTGTGATAAACCAAAATTTCTGTTGACCCCAGAGATACTAATATGCCCCTTATTCTCTCACTCCATTAAGAATCATAGTTTTTGTTTATCCTACTAGCAAGGGATTTTTAAAATTTTAGTTTTCTTTATTTGTATCATGAAAGCAAAGATCATTAATTTTTCAAAAGTATAAAATTTTTATAATACTAAATAGTTTTTTTGTAAAATAACACCTTTTTTTCCACTTTGAAAAATTTATATTATTCCTCATTTAAAAATCACAAACATAGTTAAGTCCTATACTTCTCCCATGGGAACATAATCTCAATCTTCCCTAAATGTTATCTGTATGTATTCTTCTTTCTTTGAACTCCTATAGCACTTAGTAGTGACATATTTATTTATATCTTGTGTATTACTTTTAATTCTCTAATAAAATTGGGTGAACTTATGGAGAATAGTAGACATATATTTCTCTCTAGCCTAGTGCCAAGTATATGATACACATTTAACTTCCTATTATCAATCCATTTTAGTCAACAATTACAAATTTCTATCATAGAAATATGCCTGTCTGAATTACGGTTGCTTATCAGTATTTGTAAAAACCAAACATACTGATAATTCCAGTAATTATAGAAGAAAAATTACAGCCTCTAGTCTCTGAGCAAATTTTGCATACATGCAAAATACTCAGAAAAATAACATTAGGGAAAATGAAATGTATATAGGTCTAAGATGAATGAGGTTTACAAGCTAATCATTACCACATATTTAGTGACAAGTCCTCTCAATGCCTAACAGTTTCTGGGAACCTATGGATGGTTTATTCATTAATCTGTTGCTTATAACATGTCCCAACCTGTTTTTACCTCCATGAAGCTATCCCTTTACAAATTATCCCTTGTTCAGGAAAAAACATGTATGAGAAATACTTTCCACTCATGTTGCCAAACCTATTAAGAAACATTCCATTTGTGCTTCCAAAGCTAATGTTTACTTTTTCTAATAGACATGATTTCCATTTGAAGTCTGCTATCTTAGTAGTCTTTATTTACCACTTTGAAGCAATATTTTGCCCATGTTACATAGGTATTTGCCACCATTAGTTTCACTAAATTCTGTATCAAATGATTATAAAACAAATCACTAGAATATAATGAGTAAATAAATTATTTTTAAATTATCTTAACATATACCTAGTATACCCTAAATTTTTATAGATAGGTGGAAAATTCCACACAAATATAAGAATGCTAGGTTTATTTATTAAATAAAGTTTGATAATGTATTCAGAAATATCCCCTTATCCTTGGTTTTAAAGCACACAAGGAAAAACAAATACCCTATGCAATTGTATTTACTCAAATGGGTTTTGAAATATATTACTCAACAGTAGCTTTTTTAAAGAGAAAAGCAAATAAATTATTTCATTCCTTCATAATTCAAGTACCCTTACTATACATTCACTTGTTCATTCATAAAGCACCAGGTTGACCTCATATATGTATAATAAATAATCTTCCAAGATAAAGATGCTTTTAAGCATTTTCTTGATGTGGGTTATTGGCTCACCAACTATTTCCAGAGAAAATGAGGTGAAATACTTCCAAATATGCCCTTTTTCACTTTCTTCTTCACACCTCTCTTTCCTGACAAAAATCTTGTTTTCACAGTCGTATTTTGTTATTGATGTTCACTTTGTGTGGGCCCCCTCAGAAACTGAGAAATATCCTGATTGATTTATACTTACTTTGTGATCCTAGACTTACAGATTTGAAGGGCCAGTGATTTGCCCTGTCTCCCTCTTCCTTTTTTTCCTCCTTGGATCTGAGATTATTAGATGAAAATATAATAGAACATTGGTGCCTTGTGACTGTGAAATGGAATAGATGCTTATCCCAGTGCTTTTCTCTAGGTACATTTATACCTGTAATGCAACTTTTGTGCTTGAATTGGCAGATTAGTCAGTGAAACAATTTGTTCTTTTAGTGAATTAATTAGACACAGATAAAATGGTAAACCACAGTCCTGAATTGAGAAGGGTAAATGATGATTTGAATAAGGATACCCTAACTTATTTTCAGGAAAATATACAGTAGTGTCATGCTCAGTATGCATCCTAGAAAATATAAACCTAATATCATCTACCTTAGCCATTGCCCAAATAGTGTGTTAAGTGGATTGTATTCTTGCTTTTAATTTATTATTCAAGTATATGAGTGAAAGTATCAATATAATATCTTCTGAAATGTTATTGTGTTGAACTAATTCAATTAGGGAAAATCAATTATTTTAATAATGCTGGTACACTGGAAATTTAAAACAAATAAACAAAAATCCTCTAGAGATTATGAGTTTAGCTTAAAACTGTGTCTTTACCCCTTCTCTTTGGAATACAACAGAGAAAAATACACCCTCACACTGCTAAAGTGCTCTTTGTTCTGCAATCCTAGAACATTTAATGAATACAGTTAAAATTGGCAAAAAAAAACACAATAGATTTCCTATAGGAATTATTGAAGGCAAATGGAAACAAAACAAATCAGCTAAGTTTAGACTGAAGAAATTGATAATGAAAGCTTTCTCTATTCTGTTTCATAACTTCCAAACCAGAAGCCACTTGACTACACATGTAACTGAGTTAGGATTTTGCTGGTAATAACAACAGACACAACAACTGATCTTTAATTCATATAATTTGTTAAGTTACAGGTACTATGAATTTACCATATATTGTCTTCTTCAGTCCTCACAGTGATCCTATGAGGTAGTATATTAGTTTCTTTGTGTTTCTGTAAAAATTTTCTACAGTCTTGAAGGTTTAAAACAACAAAAATTTATTCTCTTACAATACTAGGGGCTACAATCCCAAACTGCAGCAAAGACACACTACCTCTGGTGGTTCTTGGGGAGAATCTATTCTTTGACTCTTCCAGCTTCTTCTGGTGGTTGTTGGCATTAGATGGCTTGTGACTAGTATTGCTTCAATCCCTATCTACATGGTCACATTGCTTTCTCTTCTCCTCTGTGTCTCTTCTCTTTGTCTCTTATAAGGATGAGTGTCACTGGATTTAGAGCTTACCTGCATATTCCTGGATGATTTCCTCATTTCAAGATTTTTTGCTTAATTACATCTGCAAAGAATCTTTTCCAAATTAAAATAACATTCACAAGTTCCAAGGATTAGTACATGGAGGTATTTTTTGGAGGACACTATTCGACCCCCTACAGGTAGGTATTATTTCTGTACCCATTTTAAAAATGAGGAAAATGAAACACACTGGATAAATGTATTAGACTATGTGTTGCACATTATAGTAAGTATTTTATATATGTTGTGCTATATATTTAATAGACATTCCATGAGTAGGTACAGTATTATTATTGATATTTTACAAATAATGGAATAAAGACAGAAAGAATTGCTCAATATCACACAGTGTCTAAATGTCAAAGCCAGAATTCAAATGCAGAACTGTTTGATTTCACAGCCTACACACTGAGACACTAAGCAACACTATCCCTCTAACTTTCACCACTTAGGGGGATCAAAGGTGGTGGGGATCTCACAGTGTAGAGATAAAATATTAGACTTTCAATTACTACTCATACTCACTTGCAAGCACCATGATCTTTTGAAACTAGTTTCATTATGCATAAAATTGGAATAGTAATTACAATAATTTATGTATCTTACAAGTTGTCTTTTTTAGCCCTATTGATGCTAAAACTTTTTAGACATGTTATTGAAGAATTATTTAAGTACAACAGACTGACCAATTTAAATTGAATATATTGTTCAATTCAATATGTTTTGAAAGTTGTATGAACCTGTGAAAGTACCACCACAATGAAAACACAAAAGATGTTCATCACTCAAAAAAAATGGTTTGTGTCCCTCTGAAATTTATCCCTTTTCCCATTATTGGCCTCAAGCAATTACTGATCAGCTTTTACATTTTATAAAAATGCAATCATGCACTATTTACTCTTCTGTGTCTAGTTTTTTCTCTCAGCATAAAGTTTTAAAACCTTATCCATGCTATTACATGCATCAAAAATTCATTCTCTTTTATTGCTAAGTAGTATTCTATTGTATGGATACAACACATTTTGTTTATACTTTCATTTGTTGATGGACCTTTTGGGGGTAATTCCAGTTGTTAGCTATTGTGGATTAAGCTAGCTATAAATGTTGTTTACTAGTTTTACAAAAACATATGTTTTTACTTTCCTTGGGTAAATATCTAGGAGTAGAATGTTGGGGCCATATGAAAGACATAGGTTTAAATGTTTAAGTAACTGTCAAACAATTTTTCAAATTGATTCCAGTAACTTACATTCTGAATTACATTGCTGAACTAGGTGCTTCTGGAGAGAAAGAATAAATAAGAAGATATTAAAATAGTTCAGGCATAAGGCATTAAAAGCCTAAAATGTGATAGTTTCAAAGATGGAGGATTTGTCTTTAAGAACTACATTTCTTGGAGGAGAAGAAATATGGGACTTAATGGTTTATTGTTTATTGAATGTATGTAGTGAGGAATGAGTCAAGATTGACTCCTACTTTGCTAGTAAAGCCAGTGGTCTCAATTTAAACTTAAATTGCATCTATACTTACTTGGTTTTAAGAGAAACTTATGATTGTCTGGTGAGCAAATAACAGAATTCTAAGATTCTAAGATTCTTTGTGAGAGATATAGGTACCTCTTGAGAGTTAGAAAGTCATAAGGGAAGCATATAACAGTCAGATTCACAGACTCAATATACTAATATAGCCTTAGTTATGAGAGGGATGAATAAAGCTTATTTTCTGATTCTCAGATCTATCTATGGCCTTTCCCCCCCTTCAGTCTGTTCTATAGATTTCAGGGGAAAAGATCATTTAAGTAAAAACACCACATCAGAACCCATTGTCATTTGGTGCCTCTTATTTTATCTCATCTTATTTTTGTTCCTGTTTCTCCTTCTCTACCTTCTTTTGAGTTGATAGATATTTTTATTTTCAATTTTAATTCCTATTCTGTCTTTCAGCTATATCTGTATACATTTTTAATGGTTACTCTAGGGATTACATTATGCATCATTAAGTTATCACAGTCTATGTGAAATTAATATTCTACTACTTTGCATAAATTGTAAGAAACTTGTAATAGCAAAGTCCTATTTACATTTTGCCCTTTGTATTAGTGTTATCCTATATATCTATAGATGCATAACCTCACAATATAAAGTATAATTCCCTTAAATAGTCATGTAATATTTATAATGAGAGAAGAAAAATATATATAGTGGTTGGCAAAATAGTTTTACAGTTGTTCATATGGAAAATAATATAATAATTAACAAATAATTATACAAAAATAAACTTTATGTTTCATGTACTCACCATTGTAAACCTATTCTGCCCATGCTTATAGGTGTAATACACACAAACACACACATCTTTGCCAGAGCTCTGAACTATACATTTCTTGAAGAGACTTCAAGAGACATAATGGAAAGCAGCAGACTGAACTGAAAGAACTAAAAGATATTTCAGCTGCTACCTATTTAAACAAAGACAGTGTCCAAAGTTTGACTTAAGCCGAATTAACTACAAGCTAGAACAAAATTAACACACTTCAAAGGGTTATAAGACAATCAAGTATTTCTGTAATAGATTATATATAATACATACAGTACAATAAAAAACTGGTAGACATATAAAGAAATAGGAAAAAATGATTTGTACTAAAGAAAAAGGAGCAGTAAATAGAAATTGGACCCAAGA
>PVIA01013545.1:0-31654 GCA_004024845.1 Tonatia bakeri | reverse complement strand
TGAAATAAGCCAGGTGGTGAAAGGCAAATACCATATGATTTCACCTTTAACAGGAACCTAAACAACAGAACAAAGAAACAAGCAAAATATAGTCAAAGACACTGAAATAGAGAACAGGCTGACAGTGACAAGAGGAGAGAGAAGAGGGAGTTTCAGGGGAAAAGGAGAAGGGTTTAGAGGAACAAAGTTAAAAGACACATGGACAAAAACTACGGGAAGGGTGGTAATGGGAGGGAAGTGGGGTGGGGGTAGGGATGGGTGGATGGGCTGAAATGGGAGTAAGGGGAGAGAACTGTACTTGAACAATGATTAAAAAATATATTTTCACTAATAAAATTAGCATTATTGTTAACTTTATTTCCTTATGCTTCAATACTATGCATTGTGAGTTAGTCCACTTGTTCTCATGCTGGAAGAGTATTTAGTTATATCCATGTAAAAGAGTTGAATTTTATATGAGATAAAATCCATTTGAAAGGGTTGTCAGGGAAATGCTATACTAATTATTTTCTGTAAATAAGAATTTCTTTTCCTGCTTATAAATAATGTCATGGGTAGTAAGGACAACCTTGACACATAAATGAATAACTTTTTTTATCAATTCTTTCTTTAACTCATTCAAAATATTCTTTTAGGCAATGGAGTACAGCAATAACACTATATGCTGTTTTTAAATTAGCATAATCATTTTGCTCAAGAGAGATTGAAAAACTATGATCAATTAATTAGTGGACTTTATTCAAAGAATTATTTAAAAAAAACAACAACAACAAGAAGTACGGGGCCAGTGGTGCAATTGATAACACATCTGACTACGGATCAGAAGATTCTAAAAAAACAAGAACTTTTGAGCTACCAGAATTAAAGTTGGATCTCAATGCCTAAAAATAAACTGAGGATTCTCTCAACTGCATTTGTTAAAGAAAGCCAACAGGTTTTTTAATTTAGAGAACTGAAGAGTACAGAATGTAAACAAAATCACAAAAATTCTT
Organism: Tonatia bakeri; assembly: GCA_004024845.1. Lineage (NCBI taxonomy): Eukaryota > Metazoa > Chordata > Mammalia > Chiroptera > Phyllostomidae > Tonatia > Tonatia bakeri. The sequence continues at coordinate 30,662 of PVIA01013545.1, read as the reverse complement.
TAGTTGTTCAGGTGGAACTGTGCTAAAGTAAGAGACAATTTCATGGCTATACTTCAACACCAACAGAAGGGATATAGTAGTGAGTGAGTAACATTATGCAGAATATAGACAGGACAACCAACACCTTCAATAGAATCATTCATGCCTAACCTCAACTTTGAATAAAATTGTTTACATGTTTACATTAACATTTATATTGTATTAATTCCACCAAATCAGTCCAATTTTTAAAATTAACTCCTAATTAAATAAGATACTTTTCTACAAATATGAGCTTTTGTTTATGAAATCTCATCTATAGGGGATTTTACTTGCAGTAGCCTTTTAATTCAGTTCTTTTCATGAAAAATGTACCACATAAGCAATGCAAATTTGTTTCTGCATTGTGATTACTTGAAACAATAATAGCTATGAATAGTATAACATTTAGGTTATTTCTGTAATAGTAACTGGAGCTATTTCATTTTTGAAGTTATTATTTCAGTAGATTTTTTTCTTGGCACTAGAAAATTTACATGCAATTTTGGAATCCATAAATACATATGGTAGCAGTATTTTCAAATAGTCATTTGAGCTGAAAGACTGATGATAATATATAGCATAGGAAGCTGTTACAGTTTCTGCTATTTATCTTCTTTATTTGAAAATTCTTTTAATCAAAAATTTATTATTTTAACACTTTCTTTGGATGTTTGAGGAAATCATACATCTCTTATGCTTAGCTGGTAGTATATGCTGGTTTATATTTGACTTTTAATTTTCTAGACTTAATAATAGTTGCATACTGTTCAAAGATCCATCAAAGGACATTTTCTTCATTTAATAAATGTCCATGGTTCATAAAATTTACCACAAAATTTACACTTGTGTTTTGGCATTTGTAGGTTAAAACACACACACACACACACACACACACACACACACACACACACCATTAGTAGTACTAACCATCCCAACTGAAAAGATTGTTAAAGTGAGCATTCATAAATCCAGATTTTGATCTAACAGTAAAAACAAGCACTAATGGTGAAAGGATTGAGACTTTGAGAATAAACAATAAATTTGATAGCTGGTGTAAAATAAGGTGAACTTTCCTATGGTCTACAAGTGAGAGCTATACTTAGTAAGTATAATCTTCTCAAACAAAATTAGAGCTGATCTGTAAAATTTTGGAAAGCTGGGTGTTCAGGGATTGGTGGATTTTTAGAAGCAGGAATGTATAGGGATTGATAGATTTCCCACTTTTGTTAGTGTGGTTGACAGGCTAACTTTCAGGACCATGGTGTGAGGCACTTGGTGATTGGTTACTATCTAGAAGTGTGGACTTGTCTTGGATTGGCTAACTTTCACAAACTAGTTAGAGTGAGACTGTGCCTGATTGATTCCAGAGCATGTGTACTGTTGAGAAGATATCTCTAACAATGGTTACTACTTGTTTACGATTCAGGACTTTGGTCTTTTTCTTTCTTGAACATGAAAAATAAGTACTTCTTAATTTTCAGCCTCTCTCTTCTATACCTCTATGACCTTTTGTTTTTCATCTCTTAGCCAAAGCCAAACACACAGAAGGGATATGAGAAGACTGTCCAGATCTTTATTTGTGGGGGTAAGATTTTCAGCTTGTGTTGCTGTTTAAGTGATTTAAAAGCCAAAATCTGTGGCAGAAAAGTATCTTTAATTACTGATGTCTTATAACTTATTGGAAAAAGTTTGATTCCAGAATATTTACAACATTTTGATAAAGTCAATATAGGCTGAGAACAAATCTTATACAGTGTATGTTCTGTATAAACAGAATGTTTGTTCACCTTTGATGGCAGAGAGCAGAAATGTGCTTTCCTGAGAGGACTCTACCCTAACCCCATCTCAAGGGTCAGCACACTGAGCTTTCCCTCCTGCTCTCCTCCAGCGAGGGCAGGCTGACCTGACCCACAGGTCTGGGAGAAAAGTCCTTCTTTATCTTGAAGACACCTGTGACCTAAAGGCTTCCAGAAGGCAAGCATGACATTAAAATTTCAACCCTAATTATGGAAGACGTTTCCAAGTGTGTACTGTAGACCTCTGAACTGATATATTCTACTGTGCCAATCACATTCTTTCCTTTTCTTAATGAAGGTTTTAGTTGATATTTAATTTTTAATTCTTCACATTAAAAATTACATTTAGTTTTCTTTTTCTGCTTGTCTCTCAATTACCTTTTCTTCAATCTGCTGATTTATTGACTAATCTTTCATTTGTTCTGTTGAGTCCATTTTTGTTCTTGTGTTTTACAATGAACAAAAATATATGAAGTCTGTTTGGAAAAAGTCCAGCCATTGTTAATATAATGAGAATGGTTTGCATAACCTCGATGTAACCTGGCAACCAAGGAGAGCAGACTGGAGTGTGCATCTGTGAACAATGATGACTTCACTGTACTAGTCAATGGGGATGGTAGACCCTGTTGAGTGAGCATGTGTACTGTGTATCCCCACATTCAAAATGACTGAGCAAATAGAGCAACAAATGTGCATCAAATTTTGTGTTAAGCTTGAACATTGCTCTGTGGAGATTATTGGAGCTTCATCACATCAATATGCCTGTTCATGCATCACATCTTGTGCAAAGTTTTCTGGTGAAACAACAAATCACCCAGGTGACTCAGCCCTGCTAAAGCCCAGATTTGGTGCCTTTCAACTTCTTGCTTTTCCTAAAACAAATCATCTTAGAAAGAGAAAAGATTTCAGACTGTAGATGAGATTCAGGAAAATACAATGGGGCAGCTGATGGCAATTGGGAGAATTGTGAGAGGTCCCAAGCTGCCTACTTTGAAGGGGACTGAGGTGTCATTGTCCTATGTATAATGTTTGTTGTATCTTGTATCTTCTTTAGTAAATATCTCTATTTTCCATATTATGTGGCTGGATATCTTCTGGATAGACCTCATACATATTAACTCAAGCATATTTCTATTTTAAATTCTTTTACAAATATTTTCTTTCTTGTTGTATTTTCCTCCTTTGGCGATTATTCCTATTTTAAATACTCTTTCAATAAACTCTTGTTGACAATTTTTAAAAAAGAAAGTAAGGTATATTCTATTTTTTTTATTGTACATTTTTCACTCTATTATCAACTAGATGTTTCCTAGTTCTCCATTCTGTGGATCTGATTCAGCATTCTCAGTGGAGTGAGGAATGAGTTGGGGCTAATGCAGGCCCTGCAGGGGATCATTACCTTGGTACAGTTGATTCTGTTTGTTTATTGAAGTTGCTGCTATGGGGCCAATTTTCTGTATACAGATTTTACTTTGTCCTGCCTCCATTCCAGACACAGAAAGTAAATTTGTTTGACTTTGCAGGCCATACAGTCTCTGCTACAACTATTTAACTGTTGTTGTTTCACAAAAGGAGCTATGAAACAGTATATAAACAGTTGGGTGTGGTTGTGTCGAAAGGAAGTTCAATTACAAATTGAGATGGTGAGCCAGATTTGGCCCACAGATCTTGAGTTGTTGCCCCAGATTTGAACATTAATCTTTGAATTATGACTATTTAATACGTAGTAAAAAAAGAAATAGTGTTTGACAACTAAAAGGCCTTAGAAAACAAATATTAAATTTATTACTTTTAGCCCTGACTGGTGTGGCTCAGTAGATTTAGTAAGGGTCTGTGAACCAAAGGGTCTGTGGTTCAATTCACAGTTAGGACACATGCCTGGGTTGCAAGCCAGGTCTCCAGTGTGGGTGCCTGAGAGGGAGATAAGATTTTCAGCTTGTGTTGCTGTTTAAGTGATTTAAAAGCCAAAATCTGTGGCAGAAAAGTATCTTTAATACTTTTAAAAGTATCTGTAAGTGTCCCTGTCAGGCACCCACACATTGCTGTTTCTTTCTTTCTTTCTCCCTCCTTTCTCCTATCTCAAAAAATAAATAAATAAATAAAATCTAAAATATTATTACTTTTGGGTAGGTTAGATTCGTACACTGAGAGCAGGGGTTCTACATACATGTTGTATGATATATATATTCTGATATTATATATATATATATATTTTTTTTCTACAGATTTAATTCCAAGTCATGTGCCTGGCATATACTAGGAACTTGGTAAGTATTGACTTTACAAACACACACATAAATTAGATTATTAATCCACTCTTCTTTGTTGCTCACGTTACTTGGAATTAATGTATTGATATGTCTTTCTTGTTTTTCCCTTATCTATATTTAATTTGTGTGTCCCTTTGGGACTGAAAATTTTTATTCTAAGACACACATACATGTGAACATTACTTGTATCTTATCCTGTACATTTTCTGTACAGGAAACCTCACCATACATTTGGCTGCAGGATTTTTCTTACATTATTGCCATACAGGTGGAGAACAGACTTTCAGTTTTTAAAATCTGTTGGGAACTGCCCTGACTGGTATCAGAAGCTGTAACCCCCACCTAGGCTAAGCCTGGGAGAACGACCTTGGAGCTGTAAGCCACCAAGGAGAAAAGCTTATCTCCCTGGCAGCAGCACCGTTTCTGCTCCTTTTACTTCACCCTGCCTGGCCCCCAATGCTTGGTTGGTTAGCCAATGATGGGTAAGATTCCCCAAGGGGGGAACGACCTAAGACAGGCACGATCATGTGGGAGGCCCCCAAGGAAAGGCTTTGGGGGCTATGGCAAAAGGGGGTGATGGACCCTCACCCCTTAGCTTTGACAAGGCCTGAATGTTCATGGTCTGCGAGAAAATCTCCTTATCTCTTGGTTGCCTTAGTTCCCTTGCTCCACCTAAGCCTGAAACAATGACAGAGGGTGGTGCCACCCAGTGCTGGAAAGGGTGGGTTCCCCGGGTGATCAGGCCTAAGAAAGAATATGTAAAATCCTGTGAAACCTGCTTTGTTTAGAATTGAATGAAAAGGGTCCAAGGAGGAAGTAAGTTTGTTCCTCAAAGTTTTACAGCTTTTTGACCCTGACTCAAAATAGGCCCTCAGAGTTCCTTGTTATTTGATCCATACTTCCTGGCATTGAGTAATGAGCTTTACCTGAATTCTTGTGCTAACAAACCCAATAAAAAGCCTCTCCATGAAGGGAACGAGGCGCCCTTCCCTAGAGAGGGTGGCCAAGGCACTCCCCACCAGAGAGAGTGGCTGTACCATTCCTACTTCCCCACAGAACTCGGTTGTTTCTGTATATGTTTTTCTCATGTGTCAATGAGCAATCTGCAGTATTCTGCGGTCACTGCCAGTTGGTGGCCACGACAAAAATCCTTGGATTTTTTTTTTAGGAATTCTGCACTCTATAACCAAATACTTATTAGGCTTTTTTCTCTGAGGCATGAAATGCCATTTATTCTACCTCTGTGAATAAAATCCCAATTTTGTGCTTTTGAGGCCTAGAAAATACCTTTGATAGGTTGATCATACAACTCTCAGATATTTTTCACCAATACCCTGGAATACAATAATCAACTTGGTTTCTAAAAATAAATAAGTAAACAAATAAAAAAAAATATTTTCCTAAAAGTTTGAGTCAAAAACATGGGTGTACATTAAAAATGACAAAATTACTCTCCTATTCTCTTAATCATTTCTGTAGTCTGACCACTCACACCAGTAAGAAAAAAGACAGCTCTGGGCTTTCAGGTGGTACCCTGGCAACAAACTCTTGGTCGATCACTCCACATAGCAAATGTTTTCTCTTAGAGTTACATTAAAAGCTGGTCTCTCCAGGATAAATACCGATGTTTCCTGCTTGGTCTGGGACCTCTCAGTCTCTAGTGCAAGAGTTATCCCAATCAGCCTCTGCCTGGAGTCTGCATAGACAAAGTTGTTGGCTTAGAAGAGAAGAGTCAATACAGGATACTTCCTCCAGGAAATCTGAGAGGTCTGTTTCCCTGAAATTGTCTCAAAATATCTCAATATGATTACTCATGAAAACCTTTATTATTTCTGAGTCAAAATATAAATCAAGCTTTAGGGAAACCTCTGAACACCCAGCACCAGATATTTGACTGGCTGGATATGTCAACTGGTATAATTTGGGAATCAAGTCTAATTGTTAAAGGTGTGTAGATGCCTCTCCAAGGGCATTGTGTGTTTCCATGAAGATAGCATCCTGTTTACTCAGGGGAGTACTTGACTTCCAAGGAACCCCCGCTCAGTCTGTGGGGGGCTTTTCCCTCACTACACAGACATCCATGTTAAGATCTGAACCTACCTGATCTATCCCAGCAGCTGATCCCATTTGCAATCCAGGTAAGACCCCAGCAGCAACATTTTAGCGTGTTTCTCAAACTTCTTTGGAAGACATACTGTTTCCTATGAGGCTCTTAAGGGTCCAAAACATGAATAATTATACAACCTAGCCTGGTTCCTCCTGAGGGGCCTGGGAAGTGGCTCTAACCATTTAGTGTGCCTCAGAATCCCCAGGAGATCTTTTAACAACACATGTATGTAAAGTCCAGGTCTAGTTTGAGTAGGTGGGCTTGTGCATATGCATTCTAACAGTCCTTTAGATGATTCTGATGGAGGTGGTCCAGAGATCATACATTTGGAAACGCTGAATTGTGGAATAGACTTATCCAGGGGCCCCAAACAGTGAAAGATGGTGGCCTTCAATATTGGAAATGTAGGTGTAGGTAGAGGCATCTCTAGATCTTTACAGACTGGATAAAGTCCATCTATCATCCTCTTGGCATCTTTAAAAACAGACAGTATTGAGAAAAGTCTGAGTAGCCTTTTCTTTCCCTATTCCAGGTGTGAAAGAATAATTGTGTCCACCTCTGGTCAGGGTGACTTCTCCTGGGGTGCATTAGCCCTGCATACAGAAGAGATTAAGGGACCTAGGAGATAAGTTGAATTTGTTCCCATTTCAGTGGTTCTTGATGGTGGTTGGGACTTCAGAGAGTAGAAGTGGGACACTTTAGAATTCAGAAGATCAGAGAAGCACAGGCTAGGCAGGCTTCCACAGGAGCACAGAGTGGTTTGTATTAGAATACTGTAGGATGATTCCCTTTGTTTTGGAAGACCAGATTATTTTTTCTTGTTACTGGTCACCTAGCTTATTTGGCCTGACTATATCATTGATTGACAAGTCTTTCTGTATAGGGTTATAGATCTGGTGACCCTAAATGAAATATAGGAAGCCATTGTCTGATACAGAGTAGCTGAAAACTACCTTTAAGGCTTGCAGTAATAGGCAAATAGGCAGTTTGATCCAGGTCTAAGCCAGAACTGGCATGATGCTTGACATCCTGATTGCTGGGTAACTGCAGCAGGATGTAAGAAAAGGAGAGGAGCTAAAATATGGTACTAGTACCCCTTTACAGAAGTCAGGTGAGCAAAAAGGGGACCTACTTAGATATGCTTGGAGGAAGTCTGGTTGGCAGGAAAAGCTTATTTGAAAACAGCTCATGATGAATATTAGGAAGTCAATTCAGGAGAATAGAGTGTCCTGAGAAAAGGACCAATGGAGAGACATGACTTAAATAACAACTAGGGAATTTTCACCCAGGAAGTTGCCAGTATGGACCCCTGGGGTCTAGCTGGGGGTTAAGGTGGTTCATGTGTATGAGGCAGGACATGATGTAGGCACTGTTGGCCAGGCTAGGTGGGGGAAATATTGCAGAAGTGCAGGAGACTGAGTCCTGACCTTCATTTAGATTTGATTCTGTAGATTGAGCAGGAGGAGTGAAATGGGTGGATGCAAATCCAGGAAGGAGACAAAGTACTCATTCAAGTCCAGCCTGTAGGTTTTGCAATTGAACCAGCTTTCTAATACACATTGACAGTGAACTTTCTCCCTATTCCCACCCATTTTAACTGTTCCTATCTTCTACTTGTCGATAACTCTAACACCCCTAGAGTACTGCAAAGAATCCATGGAACCTATACTTCATGTCTTATTAATCATCTTAAAGTTCATAGCTGCTGAGAACAAAATTTTCATTGATGTACAGTCTCATTTAATTTCTTTTTTTTTTAAAGATTTTATTTATTTATTTATTCTTAGAGAGGGAAGGGAGGGAGAAAGTGAGAGAGAGAGAAACATCAATATGTGGTTGCTGGGGGCCATGGCCTGCAACCCAGGCATGTGCCCTGACTGGGAATCGAACCTGCGATGCTTTGGTTTGCAGCCCGCGCTCAATCCACTGAGCTACGCCAGCCAGGGCAAGTCTCATTTAATTTCACTTTCAGTCTCTGTCATGTTGAAGTTCACTAGCTTACTATAAGTTTTATAAAAACTGCCTGTAATATTTTACTAGCTCCTGTTCTTCATTCATTCACTACTGACTTGAGTGGGGGGGGTTACTTTTTCATTCACTGTTTTTAGGTGGCAGCCCATTAAGTGGAATCACTTTAGAGTTCACTTTTTTCCTCTTTTGCTTCCCTGATGAATAGAAAAGTAATATTTGTATGTCTAAAGGGTTACATGGGATTTGAAATTCTGATCTCCTGAGCTGAGAGTTAAAACATTAAGCTCTTGTGTAAATTTTCCAATCATATTGCAGGTCTTTTCGGACAGTTTCTTCCCTGAGAGATTTGAAGATTATCTTTTGAGGAGCTGACCAAAGGAAATCATATTTGGATGATGGTAAACTTTTTATTTCTCTCACTGGACCTCAATTGCTCATAATTGCAGTATTTTATTAGGAACTTAAACCTATTTTTGACATGAACTTGTTCATAATCTATGTAGGTTAGAAGACAGGTAAGGTATGTGAGTAAACCCCTATAGGTGTACAGTCCATTATTTTATTAAATTTAGCAATTATGCTAAATATTTGAGGATTTACTTACATGTGAAAATTCAAATACTAATAAGAGAAAAGGTGGGTGTGGAATACATTATATTTATTATATTATATTATTATATTATTTATTTATTTATTTATTTATTTTAACAGTGAAGATGAGTGAACCAAAGCAACATATACCAATAAGGATAAATTTCAAAAACAACATTGAGTAAAAAAATACCTTCTATTAGATGAGATACATAGAATGATTTAATTTGTATAAAATTTTTAAATAAGAAAAAGTATATAATATATTATGTAGGATACTTTAATACATGATAAAGTCATATAAATATTGAATAGATTAATTAAAAGATGATCAGGAAGTGGTTACCTTATTGGGAGAGCGTGTGGGATCTGGGTAGGCTTCAAAGGGATTGACATGTTTTATTTCTTAAGCTTGGCTAAGGGTGAACATAATGTTATTCTATTCTTAGAATATAAACTATTCTAAGAATGATATTTTCATAACAAATGAAATAACTGTCAGGCAGAACTGTGATTTTCATTTTTGTTTATATGACTCAAAAAGCTGTGCTGATAGTTGTGGACAGGGGGAACACAGCCAGAATTTTCAGAGAAACTCAAAACCAGGAAGTTTCCCTTAGAGCCTTTGCTACCTGTATGACCTTTTCTTAGGTCTCTTAATCTTTGGGCCTCCATCCTTTACTGTATAAATTGATACTCCTTCTCTCCTCTTCTCAGAGAAGCTGAGCCCTGGCAATAATGGTTAGTACCTCTGTAACTTAATATAAGTTCTAAAAGCTTGTCTTAAAAATGTAAATATTTTTCCAAAAACACACTCACTAATCTTTGCTTATTAAAAAAATTCCATTCTAGTTGAGTCTGTCAATAGCTTCTGAAACAGTTCTAAAAGCTTGTCTTAAAAATGTAAATATTTTTCCAAAAACACACCCACTAATCTTTGCTTATTAAAAAAATTCCATTCTAGTTGAGTCTGTCAATAGCTTCTGAAACATAACTCTGAGATTTCTGGTGGCAATATCATTTAGATTGAAGCACAAGCCATCTGTCTATAGCCTCTTCCTGTACTTCATGACCAATCTTTGGTTAAATATTCTTTATTAACTGAGGACTATAATATCTTGTTCAAATTATTTCTTTCTACTCTAACTTTTGCCTTTATTGTTAGTGTCTTCATCATCTAAGAAGATGAAATATCTAACCAATGGCTCAAGTTTCTTCGAACCTTGGTCTCCTCGCCTTCATCAAAATTTCTTGTTGCATTTCAGCCTCTCCTTTTAATAGTCTTTTCCTAGGGATCATATTCCTATTCTTCTTCCTATTTCATCTTCATATTCCTATTCTCCTTTGCTCAAATCCTCTCTACTTCAGTCTCATTGAAACCTTTAATCAATGACTCCACTGCTTTGTTACAATCTGCTAAAATGCTTCGCCTTTCTTTTGCTGCTATTCACTTAGATTTCATGGTCCATTATGAGATGACCTGGCAAACACCTTCCAGTCACTGCCTCCCTCCATCATTACATATGTCTGGAAAAACCTACACTATGTGTCCTCACACGTGGAAGTGTTCTAGATAGAAAGAATAGTATATAACCACACAACTGTATTTAAACCACACAACTTCCTGACTACACATGTGAACCTTCAGCTCAGCCCCAATCCCTAGCCACTGTAAGAACCAACCAGTTTCTTTTCTCTTGATCCATTTTTGAACAAACTGAGAGGTCTTCTCTGCTCTCCCCAGAAGGGTTTATTATAAAAGTAATAAATCTTTTCATACCCTCTTGGTGTATATGTGGTGTAATCTTTCTTAATGTATGAACAACATTTTGGTTGGAGGTCCATCTGTGTCTGTAAAGTGTCCACAAAAACATTATCCAGAAAATAGGCCCAAATGAACACTTTAGGCAAGGGGACACATGGTGTGGTATCTTCTTGATCATGAGGAGGGTATCAGATTATTTTTTTCTATGTCAGGATTTCAAAATGTTTACTTGTGTCACTTTAAGGAAAGTTGACTGTAGGGATGTAAGGATAAAAACAGAAAGAACAGTTAATTGAGCCCTGGCTGATGTGGCTCAGTGGACTGAGTGATGGCCTGTGAACCAAATGGTTGATAATTCATTTCCCAGTCAGGGCACATGCCTGGGTTGTGGGCCAGGTTAGGGGCATGCAAGAAGCAACCACACATTGATGTTTCTCTCACTTTCTTTCTCCCTCCTTTTCCCCTTCTCTGAAAAATAAATAAATAAAATCTTTAAAAAAAGAACAGTTATTGAGATAATTTCACTAGTTCGCTTGAGAAATGATGGTGACTTGACTTAAAATGGGAGCAGCATAGAGCAGAGTATATTTTGAAAGTTTGAGCCAAGAGGATTAGATGATCATTGCAATAGTGGGGGATAATGAGAATGGAGCAGTTTTAAGATTAGGGAGAATGTTAACAAAAGGTTTCTTTTTTTATTTGCCAAGTTGAGGTTGAAATGCCTATATTACATACCAAATAGAGGGGCAGAACATGCAAAGTGAATACAGATGTCTGGAGGTCAGGGTTGGTGGAAAAATTCAGGGCATAGGCTAACACTGACTGAAAGTTACTTACAAAGCCGGTGACATCTAGCAATAGGCTATTTACAGATAAAATTGCAGCCCAAACGTGTTAATAACATGCATTAAATTCTTTTGTGACTAAATTCTTGTGGATCTCCAACACTGTTGTAAAAATATGTACTCACAAAAATTTGATGTCAAATTCAAAATTTTCAGTGACTTTTCTTGATATTAATTTGACTACATTTATTGACTTTCTCAATTATTTTCTATAAGTTAAGTTTTTTTTAAGATTTATTTATTTATTTATTTTTAGAGAGGGAAGGGAGAGGGAGAGAGAGAGAGAGAAACATGAATGTGCGGTTGCTGGGGGACATGGCCTGCAACCCAGGCATGTGCCCTGACTGGGAATCGAACCTGCAATGCCTGGTTCGCAGCCCGCGCTCAATCCACTAAGCTATGCCAGCCAGGGCTATAAGTTAAGTTTTTAAAAATAAATATATATATATTTAAAGGCCTTACAATTTACCTCAATTCTAAATATATCCATATTAACAGATAAGTAACAGTTACAATGCCCACCAAAATAAAGAATTATATAAAAATTTTATGAAAAGTAAAACTGAGAAATTTCTATTTCTCAGTGTTTTGCTTTTGACTGCTATTTTCAATTAATTGTATAAAACTCTAAGTAATTATTAGGTGTCTAATGTTTATTATCTTTAATATTTCATTAAACTCCCCAGGAGCTTAGACTGTTTAAGTTCCCTGGGTAGTTTAAAATGTTTTCTACATTTTTTAAAATTGAGAATATCGTATAACTGTACTAATAGGAAGTGTCATCTATTCCCATAGGATGTCAACTTAATTGAATTAAATTTGGACAGAAGGTAAAGAAAAATTAATACCAACTTCTAAAAAGAAGTATGTTGAATGATTCTGCAGCTCAGGTGGTACAGTGTAGTTTGTTTTTTAATTAAAAAAAAAAAGCAGGAGACCCTTTACCCTGTCAACATAAGAAAAATCCAAACCTGTAGAAAATTTTTATGACTTTATTTGAGCTAAACTGACATACAATTACCAGGAAGCAAAATGTCACTGGATTGAGAAAATGCTTCAAAGAATGGCAGTTTTATAGTTTATTTTATATATTAGAATCAAAGGATGGGAGTAAGGGGGTGAAAACTGTACTTGAACATTCATTTAAATAAAAAAAAAGAATCAAAGGAAAAGACATAAGGGGGTTACATGAAATTCACTGATGGTAGATTAGGAGGCTGAAGAAATCAAAGCGAGGAAATCTCTGAGATTAGATAAAGAGGAAAAATGAAAATACACATACTTCTTTTATATTGGTGGAGACAGATAACAATTAACATTTAACAATTAACATTTACAGTACATATAGATGATATGTGGGAAACAAGATAAAGATGAGGAGTTCTGTGGTTTCATGATCTGGTGGGAGGTTGTACCCTGATGGATCTGGAAAAGGAGATTACTCTGACACTCCAAAAGTATGTTATCCTAGATGCAAAAAGACAATAGACAAGCTCACATAAGATAAAGATTTTGTCAAGGAAGCAACAGGCCTAAGATGTGACTAGCTGCCTTATCCACTTTTAGTTAGGGATTTGTTTATGTTCAGACCATCCTATGAGGTTATGTTCAGTCTCTGAGCTTGTAGGACCTGCCATGCTGGCTTTTCCAGAATTTGACAGATTTAATATTTGGCTCCTAGTTTTTCTACAACCTATACTCTGCCTTTTTGGTGAGACAAGTATACAAAATCTATATCCAATTGAGAACAAAAGTGGTGGGGATTTTTTGTGTATGTCCAGGTAATCTTTGATGAGGACTGGTTGATAAAATGGTAGATCTTCATCCTGTTCTTATTTATAAGGTTTCTGTTTCCTTAGAGTGAAGAAAAGGTGATAATTTAAAATGTAATACTGGTTTGCTTCAAATATATTTAAATAATTAGTACTATCCATTAACATGCCTTGCTCCCTGGTTGTGAAGCTCACATTGTAGGAAACCCTATTAAGGAGTTATTGCAATGTAAGCCCTCTCTACTATTCTAGACTTCCTGAAGTGTTCTACTCACTCTCCCATGGTGTGGAAATGAATGTGGTATAGTGATTGCATGCTTATTTTTTATATTTCTGAAAGTCTTCATTATATTGTATTGACAGACAAATGTTAATAATTTAATTTTGTACTAGAAATTTCATTCATTATAGGGAAAAATATTGTCTCATAGGTCAAGGAGTGTATTTTAATATAAATTGATTATAGCATTGTCCTCATTATTCTCAAAAGTACAAGCACTTGAGAAAAGAAATAGGGCTTTAAGGAATAAAAGGGCTAATATCTGTGACCAAACAAATTTAAATTTTCCTAAAGGTTTATCTTTGGCCATGAAAGAAAATCTCCACTCTCACTAACTGGATTTAGTTCAGAATTATAATTATGTTTGATCAAAACTCTGTATATAAAACTGTGTCAAACAAATAAAGTTAAATCATAAAATTCATGAAATCATAACTTTGCATAGGTCTTTGGACTCAAGTGTTTCATTAGAGGTAGAAAAACCAGAACTCTTTGTTGGCCAATTAATGACTTTGACAAAATTATCTCTAAAAATCTAGCCAACTGCTGTTTTATTTGCATCTAGTCAATTCTACATGTAAATAATAAGGGCTAAAAAAAATCTTATGTAGACATGATCCTTAAGCCTGAAGATCCATTTAAAATATAATGATTAGAGAGGTCTAAGATGGTGGTTTTTTATATCTACCTAAAACACAGAAACAAACACAAAGAGGTGGACAAAATGGGAAGACAAAAAAACAGGCTCCAAATGACAGGAGAATTCTCCAGAAGAAATGCTAAATTAAATGGAGGCAAGCAATTTATTACATTTAGTGTTCAAAGTAATGATTATAAAAATACTTAACAGCATGAAAAAAAGATATAAAACCATGAAAAAGGACCAGGCAGAAATAAAGAATGCAATATCTGAAATAAACAATATATCTGAGGGAATAAACAGTGGGTTAGATGAAGCAGAGGATCAAATCAGTGATTTGGAGAATGTGGTAGAAAAAAAAACACCTAATCAGAACAGCGAAAAGAAAAAAGAATTTAAAAAATGAGGGTAGTTTAAGGAACCTTTGGGACAACATGAAGCATAACAACATCCATATCACAGAGGTACTGAAGAAGAAATAGAACTGTCATTATTTGTAGATGACATGATAACTGTGTATAGAAAATCCTAAATATTCCACCAGGAAACTACTAGAACTAATAAATGAATTTAGTAAAGTAGCAGAATACAAAATTAACATCCAGAAATTGGTTGCAATTTTATATACCAACTATGAACTATCAGAAAGAGAAATTAAGAAAATCCCATTCACAATTGCTTCAGAAAGAATAAAATTCCTAGGAATAAATTTAACCAAAAATATAAAAATTCTGTACTCATAAATTTATGACACTGTGGAAAAAAACTGAAAAAAGATACAAATAAGTGGAAGCATAACCATGTTCATGGATAGGAAGAATTAACATAATTATAATGTCCATACTACCCAAAGCAAACTATAGATTCAATGCATTTCCTATCAAGTAATCAATTATGTATTTCACAGAACTAGAACATATATTTTTAAAAAATTATATGGGACCACAAGACCCCAAATAACAACAGAAATCTTGAGAAAGAACAAAATTGGAGGAATCATCCTACCTAATATCAAATTATACTACAAGGTCATAGTAATCAAAACAGCATGGTACTAGCTTAAAAAAGGGACATATATCAATGGAACAGAATAGAGTCTAGAAATAAACCCATACCTTTACAGTCAAGTAATATTTGATAGAGGAAGCAAGCACATCTAATGGGGTAAAGATAGTTTATTCAATAAATGGCATTAGTAAAACTGGACAAATATGTGCAGAAAAATGAAACCAAACCACCTTCTTGTTCCACATGTAAGAATGAGCTCAAAATGGGTTAAAGACTTAAATGTTAAGCTAAAAATTAGAAGGAAACATGGGCAGTAAAATCTCAACATCTCTTATAGCAATATTTTTCTGATATATTTTCTTGAGCAAAGTAAACAAAAGAAAAAAGTAAACAAATGGGATTACATCCAACTAAAAAGTTTTTGCACAGAAAAGAAAATCATCAAAAGAATGTAAAGGCAACCCACTGTTAGGAGAACATATTTGCCAATACATATGGTAAGGGATTAATATCCAAAATTTATAGAGATCTTATAAAACTCAACACCAAAAACCAAACAATCCAATTAAAAAATGGGCAATAGACCTGAACAGTCAATTCTCCAAAGAGGATATACAGATTGCCCATAGACATAGGAAAAGATGCTCAATATCACTAATTATCAGAGAATGCAAATTAAAACCACAATGGAATATCACCTCACACCTGTCAGAATGGTTATCATCAATAAATCAACAAACAAGTGCTGGTGAGGATGTGGAGAAAGGGGAACCCTTCTGCAATCCTAATGGGAAATGGTGCAGCCATTGTGGAAGACAATATGGAGTTACCTTAAAAAATTAAAAATAGAACTGCTTTATTATAGAGTAATTCCCCTTTTGGGAATTTATCCAAAGAAACCTGAAACACTAATTCAAAAGAACATAAGCACCACTATGTTCACTGCAAAATTATTTACAATTACCAAAATATGGATACAGCCCAAGTCCATCACTAAATGAGTGAATAAGACAACTTTGTGACATTTACACAATAGAATACTACTCAGACATAAAAAAGAGGAAATTTTACCCTTTGCAACAGTATTGAGGGACCTGGGGATCATTATGTTAAATGAAATAAGCCAGTCAGAGAAAGTCAAATACCATATGATTTCACTCATATGTGGAATCTAATGAACAAACTGAACTAACAAGCAAAAAGGAGACAGACTCATAGATGGAGAGCAGGCTGACAGCTCTGTGTGGCAGTTAGGGAAGTGGAGGTATCAAGAAAAAAGGAAAAGAACTCATGGGTATGGACAACAGTGTGGTGATTGCATGGGGGAGGAGAGTGGGTGGAGGTAGAAGAGGGTATGACAAATGGTAATGGAAAAAAAACAATAAAATGAACTATTCAAAAATATAATTATTGTCCTCTATGAATTGCCTATTTGTCTGTTTTTAACTTCATATTGAAGATAAATGAAATAGGTTGGGTCAGAAGGGTTCTCTTACTCTGATCTTTATTACTGGACTGCCCTTCATTTCTGAGATAAGAATATCAATGAGAAATATTAGGAAATAAATTAATGATACAATTTTATCAGGATGTCTCTTCAGATTTAGTGACCAAATATACCAGTATAGATAGATAATGCCAATTTATTCCTGTGTCCCAAGTAACTATTCATAATGTTTTTTTTCATCCACAAATATAACCTGTTTTGGACACTAAATCATATGATCACATTTTCCAAGTTACTTCTTATAACTGATTCAGTCTGAAACAGTTTTACCTATGTTGATCATATTTTGTAAGAATTTTCCTAAAGTAGCTATGAACCTGAATATACGAGGCCTGTCCAGAAGAAGCCCAGCCATTGTTAACATAACCCAAATGGTTTGCAAAACATCGATGTAACTTGGAAGCCAAGGAGAGAGGACTGGAATGTACATGAGTGAATAATGACGACTTCACTGTAGTAATCAGCAGGGTTGGTAGACACATTGAGTGAGCATGTGTACTATGTGGTCATTGCATTCAAAATGACTTATGAGTATAGCAAATTTTGTGTTAAATTCCTCTATGGAAACTATTTGGATGATTCAGAAGGCTGTAGCTATAGGCAACTGATGATTGGCAGCTTCATCAGATAATGTGCTCATTTATGCATCATGTCTCATGCAGAAATTTTTGGCAAAACATCAAATCACCCAGGTGATTCAGCTCTGCTACAGCCTAGATTTGGCTCCCTGAGATTTCCACTTTTTAAAAAACTAAAATCACCTTTGCAAGGGAAGAAATTTCAGACTTTGATGAGATTCATGAAAACATGACGGGGCAGCTGATGGCTACTGGGGGAACTATATGAAGTCCCAAATGCCTACTTTGAAGGGGACTGAGATATCATTGTCCTGTGTACAATGTTTTTTGTATTTTGTATCTTCTTCAGTAAATGTCTCTATCATATTACATGGCTTGATACCTTCTGGACAGGCATCATATGTCAACATTCTTATTTTTAGCCACCTCTTCCTTTAGAATTTGGATAACAAGCTGGGTGTGTTTATTCTGCTTGTCTTTTTGTCTATGCAATAGTATACCAAGTGTTACCAGATTTCTACCTTGCAATGCCTGTGTCCAACCACCAAACCAGTTCTAAACATTTCATGTTTTATTTTGGAAGCACCAACCTCTGGTCTAAATTTCTGTATTATTAAGTGAGGAAGAAAGTTTTTTACTGGTCCCGTTCATCCCTGGGGTATTCATCGGCTGCGGATGTTCATTGAACATGCGTAATACACAGAATCTACCATGAATCTGTGGGGATAATAGACAACATGGCTAACCCTCTCGTGGGGAGAGCCCTGTTCCTTTGTCCCAGTGGGTTTTTATTGAGAAAGTAGACACAGTTTGTGGATTCACAGTCTGGCAGAAGTGATCAAAGGGAACAGGTAACTTACAAAGATGCTAACAGAGTCCCTGTTGTGATTCTGGGCAGAGATTGGAGTTTTATCATATGAAAAAGACTACAGGGCTCAAAGGCCTAGTTTTGTTTTCCCATCTGTGCTTTTAAATTCTAAGTTAATAACATCCTCCAGCAAACAGATCTCACAGGATCTTGCATATTCTATGTCCCAGGCCTGATTACCCCGGGGGTCCACCATCTCTGGTCTGAGCTGCCCCTTTGGCTGTTTGCTTAGCCCTGAGAAGGGCAGGAGACTTGGATTTCTCACATCTAAGTACAACTCAGACTAAGAGGGGGCAGGGGTTGATGTTGATCACCCCTTCCTTTCCATAGCCCCTTCATTTCCACAGCCTCATGAGTCTCATTCCACAGGCCTTTATGTGGTCAGCACCTGTCTTAGGTCCATTCTCTATCTTAGAGAATTGTTACCCATCATTGGTTAACTGATCAAGCAATAAAGGCCAGGCACAGAACAGGTAGCATTCTTGCCAGGGGAATAAGTTTTTGTCTCCTTAGTGGCTCCTGGTCCGGAGGTCTCTCACTCAGCCTAAGGCAGAGGGGGCCACAGCTTCCTGAGACCAGGCAGGGTGGCCCTCAACAATTAAGAATAAACTTGTTTAACAAATAGACCTAATTGCATAATAAATTGAAGTTTTGTTATCAATATGACTCCTAAAGATCAACCTTCCTACTGGTCTGGAAAAAAACTACAATAAAATTTTAAAAAATTAACTACCTAAAGTTGCTTGAAGATGAGCTAAAGCAGGTTTCTGGAGGTAAGTACATACTCAGAATAATAAAAATTCACAGGATGATTTCTTTGCTTTTATAGCTTTTAGCCTGAAAATTGTCCACAGATGGTGCAGCATGGGATAGCTGAAACCCTAAAAGTCTTTCTAGAAGACAGAAATTAGAGAAACACAGCAGCCAGAAAGTGAGGGTAGGAAAAGGAGGTGGGGGGAGAGTGAGTGATGAGAGAGAGAGACAGGCAGATAGACAGACTCAAATGCTATGTTGACTGCCCAGATCTCAGCCTGATCCATGACTTTGGATGTCAGGGCAGATTGCAAGCAGCCCAATTAAGCATAAAGAACTAAAATGAGATTTGAGCTCCTGCTTAAGAGGCATTTGCAGTTTGAGTCTGTATAAATTAACTGCCTGATAAAATGAACAAAAATAAAAATTGTGAGGAATTTAACACTATTCAGTCTTTACAACATAATATTCCCAATAGTTAGGATATGATCATAGAAAAATGTACAGCAGAGTCAATCAGGAGAGAGAAAAGAAAAAATTCAACAGCATTCAAATGTGAGATGACTGCAGTGCAATTAGCAGAAAAAGATTTAAAACTAGATGATCAATGATGTAAAGGAAAACATATTCACATGGAGCCTTGGCCAGGTGGTTCAGTTGGTTGGAGCTTCATCCATACACCAAAAAGTTGTGGGTTCGATTCCTGGTCACGACAAATACCTAGGCTGTAGGTTTGATTTCTTTAGGAGTCATTCTAACAAAGAACCAAAATGATTGCAGAAAACTGGTAAAGATTTTGATTATTGTGGGTTGCTCTCAGATGTTCTATCCTACTTGTAAGTTTGATTCAGAAGGAAAGGGAAGGAAATAATGGGGCAGAGAATAATATTTGAAAAAATAACAACCAACTGAAAACAACAAATATTTCTCCTTACTACTGGGGACTTTGAATACTAGAGTAGGCACAGAACACCTGCCTATAGTATCATGTCACAGAACATTTTGCCTATTAGGCTGATACAGGTTGCCTGATCATAAGGGAGCAAAGTTTCTGTGAAAATCCATTCATTATGGCCTGGTACTTTATGAAAGTGCACAAGCAAAGTCTTAGCAAGTCCTAATTCAACCTGAAGTGATTTGATACAATTGATAAAGAGATGCACTGGTGAATTAAAAAAGAGTGACTTTGTCTTTCATTCAGAGGGGTGAATAAGCCCCTGTCTCCCAAAGACCATGTAGGCCTGTGCATGAGTGGGGGGAAAAAATTCTAGAACTTTTTCCCTAAGAAATTCTACCTCCCTATTTTCCTTCTTTAGTAGCACTATCACTATTACATCAGTTTTAAAACATTATCAACATCATGGGAAGTTATACTGAGAAAAAGATAAATGGAACTTATTTTATGGAGGTCAGTATTACTATATAAAGTATGTGGATGCAATTTATTTTTTACTTATTATATTGTTCTTTTTATTAAAGGGATAAAATTATACAGGTAAATATTTTCATATGTTTAATTTTCATCTTTCCCTCTGAACATTACCTTAATTTTAACTTCTTAAGCTCCCCTATTATTTACAAAAACTTGAAATGTTAGAAACCTCACCCTAGGCATTGTAGAGTGATTGAGATATTCTTGTACTTCATTTGGAAGTATAATGCCTCTATAATAAAACCATGGAGGACAGAGAAAAATGAATAGATTTTAATATGTTAATTTGTTTAAACAAAGCTTCTAGCAACCTGCTGCTCAAAATATGGTTTGCAGACCAGCAGCAGTATCATCTAAGACCTTGCTTAAAAAAGCAAAATCCCTGGCCCCACAACAGACCTATTGAGTCACAATATCTGATTGATATTCTAGTCTTTGGTAGGCTGGTTCTATGAATTGATGCAAAAGATAAGGTCTAGGAAAAGATAGAGTAGGTGGTGGTTATGAAGGCAACATGGCCGATAGGACCTTTGTCATGCATTTCTATTAGAAAGACTTGTAAGTTCGAGTCTTTAGTGTTTTAAGAAAATGGATGTATTGACTCAAAATAAAGATTCTGACAGTAAGCATTGTTAGTGCTTTCTACAAATGAAGACTTCTCATGTTCATCATGTTTCCTCACATGCAAATTTTTTTCAAAGGAGAAGTCAAACTCCAGCATATACATACATACACACTTGTATGTACAGATAATCAGCACTGATGAAAATGGATCTAGTCACTGACTTCAGATACAAAAGTAATGTTAATGCATAACTAGGTCAATAATCATAACTTAAACTTGCAAAATGTGAAGTTGAATTTACATTTCAGAGCTTCAGGCAACCAATGCTCTGCTTTGATTCTTGTACTTCATTTCATTAATTCTGGGCCAATACATACCCCACTTTAATTAGTCTGTCTTTAATGGAGGCAACGACTGGATCCCAATACCAGGGTAGGTCGCTAAATGCCACTTCTGCTGTTAAAAACCAAGGAAACAGCAAAGAGAGCACACCAAAGGCAACAAGAAACAAGCAACAGTAAGAACATGGTGGAGGAGGAGGTACTGCTACTGAATGATAATGAAATGAAAGAGGCCAAAGTGTATTACAAGCTCTGAAGTTAATAATAAACTTATCTTTCATTTAATGAGAGTAGGAAGAGTCTTCAGAGGAAAGGTAAGACTGTGATGTTAGAAGAAAAATAATACAGGATAGAGAAAGACTGAGGACTTCCTTGTAAAGTAAGAGTGAATACAATAGAAGGTTAAAATTATGCTTGGCTTTTTTTATCCTATTTCAGTCTTTTTCAACCATAAAATGTCTTTTAAAAATGTTTCAGTTATGATTGAGTGAATGTTTGCTATATGCCTTTTGAGTACTTGGAATGATGTTTTAGAATACAATTTGTTTTCACAAATTTGATTAATTTATCTTTTACAATGTTCCGGTCCATGCCGGAAATATAGAATATTTACATTCTATAAACCAAAAAGGAGAGATATAAATAGTAGGGAGAAAATATTTGTAAAATAAATTATTTCTTATAAAAAACTTCCTGAGCATATGTGATGGTTCCTGATTATATAATAAAATTTAGTTATGTCCATACTATTAATCTCACTAGGATATGAATTTTTTTATTGGAAAAAGTGTCCATCATATGCTACCATACATACCCAACAACATTCTATACATAGTAGGTTCTCACTAAATGTGTTAGAAATTTATATTCTTTTCAATGTTTGATTTAATTATGAAATTATCATTTCAGTGTTTGTCACAATATGACTTCTCTCATGAGTAATAAATCTTTGATTCCAAAATTAGCCCTAGAGATTATAAATAATTTCTTATAAAGTACTTTTATTGACAGATTATTATTTGACAATGTTAATTTGGAGTTTTTCTATACATATTAGTTGATTTGGGATGTGATATGACAAAAAAATATTATAAAAAGCAAATCTTTATACTAATATGTTTTCATGGAGTTTCATGACTAATACCTAATGTAGTGAGACAAAGCTTCTTTGAATGTCTTAGAATTTAAATATCTGTGCTGTGACGAATTTAACAATATGCAATATTATATTTTTTCTGCCTTTAAAGAAATAGAGAAACTCTAAGCTTAGAAGTGTATCTTTGAACTTTTAATAAATACCGCAATAATTCTGCATATATATGGAAGTCATCTTTAAAAAGATTTGCCAAGCATATACTAGTAGCTCAGGAAAGGTTAATCAAAGTGATAGGTCTACAGATATTTTCTTTAATTATGCTTGTAATTTGAATGAAGTGTTGCAGTTTTCTATTTTCACACAGAAGTTAAAAAATTAAACAAATACCCAGGCAAGGAGTTAAGTGCTAGGATTCTATTATGTGGTCCTTGCTCCTAAAGTAGTCTCCAATCTAATATGCAAAAAGACTCAGTATCAGAATTAGGAAAGCAGTATGACATAGGTTGTGGTAGATTAATTGCATTCATGATCCTAATTAATGTTGTTTCAGTGTCCATGCTTTTTGTCTTATAACTATCAAATTCCTTTCCATTTTGACTTTGGACTGACCTTGTGACTTGCTTCAGCTAACAGAATGATAGAAATGGCAGGGTGCTGGTTCAAAGTCTGTGTCTCAAGCGTCTTGCATCCTTCTGTTTGGATCTTTCTTTTCTTGCTCATTCTAGTCTTCTGTTTACACCATGTAACCATGCCTAGACACCTGTAGGATGACACACACACACAGGGAAAGCCAAGGTGGCCCAAATGAAAATTAGTCTACTTTTGTAAATAGAGGTGGTCCTGCCCAGACCACCTGATGTTTACCATAGATTTAGGAAACCACCTGGAACCAGAAGAATCTCGCAGCTTCCAGGCAAAATTTCCAAGCAATGAAATCATAAGCAAAAAAAAAAAAGGTTGTTTAAGCCTCTATAGGTTGTAGTGAGGTGTTACACAGAAGTAGCTAACTGATACATGAGGTTAAGAGCTGTGGGCTTTGGACATTTGTGAGTCTTTTCAAAACTTATTTCCTTATATAAAAACACACTATCCTTATCAAATTGGTTTGAAGCTGAAATATGTACTTAGTGCATTGCCTTAGATGCACTTAGTAAATAGCAATTACTCCTACTATTAATATTGCTAGTTACATTACTATTATGATTACTGATTCTATTATTAGTGCAATAAACCAAGATAGAGATAATTTAATATGCTATGGAAACATGGATAAGGTGGTAACTTAACTGTCCCTTTAGGTTCTGGGAGAAGCTAAACAGAGGTGGTTATTTTTAAACAGAATCTTGGAGATACTTTTAAGTGTAAATAGATATTGAAAAATGCTAGCAAAAGAATTGTCTATACTGACAGGGAAACAAAAATTACTGGACTTGCATAATGTTTTACCTGACAAAGCATTTCAGAAACAATGGTTTATTTTATCTTCAGAACATCCTTTCATAGAAGAAAACTTTTTTTTTATTATATGATTTGGAAATTGAGGTTCTAAGTTTACATGAGTCATTTAAGGCCCTTCATTTTAAAAATCATGGAACTGGACTTAAACCCAAGCCTGTTGACTCCAACAAAAGTCTATTTGCCATGTATTACAATGCCTCTTTTTATACTATATTATTTCCCTAAATCAATTAGAAGTATTGAAAGTTTATAAAGGAACTATTTAAATAATATTTTAGCATGTTTATAAAAATATACCTTTTAATTCAAAATATACTAAATATCTGTTTAGGTTTTTCCAACTATTTGATAGTTAAGCAGAGAAGATGTCACTCTAAGTTAGTGTTGAGAATTTATATATTCATACAAGGAGAGAATACAGAGAGATAGGGAGGGAAGAAGGGAGAGAAAGAACACATCCCCTTATAACAGCAGGCTTTTGTTATAGCACATTAAAATTTTCCAATTCAAAGAAACAAATTGGTAAAAGCAATGTGAATTTAGGGTGCTGGAGTGTCCTTATTTTCTTTACTTGGGGATATAGGACACTTTGAATTACTTCCTTAAGGCCCAGGAAAAGACTTAATTTTATTTTATTTTTTGACATCTAGGAAGACCTTTGTGACATGTAGTAAAATCCCATTTGTTAATGATTGGGATGCATCTAGTGGCTGAAAGCTAAGTAAAAGAGTATATTTGTAGCCTATTAACATCTTTTTTAGGTTTAAGCAACATGAAATCACAAAGTCCAGTTTCTGATGTCAGCAATTTTATTGTAAATCTCTTTAATGTGGTTTTCTAGTTTTAAAAAAATGTTGTTTAACAAGTCATTACTTGGTTGTCTGCCTTCAGGCCAAGGTTAGTCCTGATGGAGTAATAAATTCTGATGAAACTTTGTCTTATTAAAAGCCTCTGAATTACACTGATAATTGTCCTAAGTTTATGGAGATTACTATGTCATTATGTTTAAATGGGTCTCTAGAATAATTCACTGGAAGCCGGGCCAGAGAGCTGGTGCTAACACTGCCACATGATATGTTGTAGCTGGACTTACAAAGCACTGTGTTTTGTTGGATGTACAAAAAACTACCAAGTGTCATAGCCTGAATTCTGTATCTTGGTTTCCACAGGCCAGATCTTGCTTCTGAGTTCTAGCCCCATTTATCTAGTGGTCTGCCACTTAAACAGCCCACAGTCACCACAAATTTGTCATGAGCTGACTAATCCCCTGCTTTGGTAACAGAAAGACAGACCATTCAACAGAAAAATGAGTGAAGAATTCCATTCATTATTTCACAGAATAGGGCATTCAAGTGGCCATTCATCATATAAAAAAGATGATCATCCTCATTTCTTAAAAAGGAAATACAAATAAAAATCATAATAAGTTACAGCTGTACACTTACTAACATGGCTAAAACTAAAAAGAATGAAAATATCAAGTGTTGGTAAGGATATAGAGCTATGAGAACTCTCATGCACTTCTGCCAGAATCATGAATTTTTGCAACCATTTTGGAAAAATGTTAATTATTTGCTGTTTTATTTTAAGATATACATACCCTATAATTTAACAATTACATTTCTAATACAACTGTGTATATCTGTACCAGATACATGTATAAGAATGTTCATATAAGCACTACTATAATAGTTCCAAATTAAAATTACTCAAATATCTATCAACAGTATTTAATGTGTTATTGTCATACCATGAAATCCCATGTAGTGATATAAATGAGCAAACTATAGTTGATCCTTGAACAACACAGGTTTGAACTACCCAGGTTCAGTTATAAGCAGATTTTTTTCAGTAAACAGTTGGCCCTTCATATCCTTAGGTTTTGCATCTGTAGTTTTAACCCAACTACAGATGACAGAAATAGCTTTAAGCCATGGTTGGGAATTTATGTATGCAGAGTGCCAACCTAAGTTTTATGTGGATTTTCAACTGACTGGGAGTTGGCAGTCATTTGACTGAATGAAAATGTAGTGACTAGCAAAGATTAAAAAAAAAAAGCAATGAAACAAAATACCAATATCTAGAATGAAATGGGGAATATCACTATGAAGACATGGAAAGGATAAGAAGGAAATACTATAAATATCTATGAGCAGTTCTACATGCATCAATTGAAAAACTGTTAAAATGGACCAAGTTTTTGAAAAGCACAAACTGCTATAACTTACCCTATATCAAATAGATTACTTGAATAGTCCTATAATTATTATGAAAATTAAATTCATAATTAGAAAACTCCTCAAAATAAATATGTAAGCTCAGATATTTTTACTAGAAAAGTTTACCAAATATTTTAAAAAGAATTGACACCAATTCTGTACTATATTTCCAGAAAGAGAATGAATACTCCCTAATTCATTGTATGATACCAGAATAATATATCAAACCAGATAAGCCCATATAAAAGGAAAACTGCAGATGAATATCCTTCATGAAAAATGATTTAAACTTTCTTAATGAAACATGAGAAATATAACTTAGCAAGTTATAAAAATAATTTTATACCATGACCAAGTGAACAGTATTATAGTGATGCAAGGTTGTTTATAAATTTTAAAATCAATCAATGAAATCCACCATATTAACAGGTCAAAGAAAAAAAATAACATGATCATCTCAATTGATAATAAAAAGCATTTAACAAAAGTCAACATGCACTCATTATTAAAAAGACAAAACAAAACAAAACTTAGCAAGTTGAATAAAGGTCAAGGTAGTAAACTTGATAATATAATATAGCTACCAAAAAAACTATAGTTAACTTCACAGTTTATAATGAAAGACTAAATACTTTTTCTCTCATAATCTTACATTAAATAATGAATATAAAAAAGACTCTTATCAATACTATTCAGCATACTTTTGGAATTTACAGCCAGTACAATAAGATAATAAAATAAAATAAATGGTATGTAGATAGGAGAAAAAAAACTACCTCTATTTGTAGATGGCATGAATATAGAATACCACATCAACAAAACTCTCCTAGAATTAACAGATTAGTTCTGTAAAGCCTCAGGAGACGAGATCAACATAAAAAATCAACTCTATTTCTATATTCCAGCCACAACATGTGGAAACCAAAATTAAAATACAGTATACTAGTCACCCAAAATCTTCCCAAGAAATAAAAATCACCAGAACTTAGGTGAAAATCTGAAAAAGTATATATAGGACTTTTACGCCATAAATTATAAAATGCCAATTAAAGAAATAAAGCAAAGATCTAAATATATGGAGAGACACACTGTAATCCATACTGTGTATATGGATTACAACACTCAACAAAGAGATGTCAATTCTCTGCAAATTGATATAGAGTTTTACTAAGGCATTTTCTTCTTCCTGTATTAATTTTATTTTGAAGGGGTTAAAGAACCTAACAGCAGCTTCCCAACTTTCTCCCACAAACTACTTAGGTTGGTGCACCTATTGGAACAAATGCATATGAAAAAGAAGACAAAGTAATTACTCTGTATCCCCACCTGTAAAATTTACCAAAAGCAAAAGAATTGGGAAATAATGAATTCCTTCTCAATAGAGTTATTCAAGCTGAAACACCCACTTGGTTGGGTGGTTGTTGTTGAGTTTAGACTGGTCCTGCAAAGATTTCTCTGGTCCCTAAAAGTCAGTGATAAATAGCACCTATGTTGTCAACATCATTATCATCATCATAATCATCATTATGATATCCATCATTCTTTGTAGGTTTGAGTGTGCTAATGGCTAACACCATGTGGCTAGGAGAGGTTATGTATTGCCTAGATTCACACAGATCATAAATAGTATCAGTAGAACTCATTATTAGAAATATCTTTACATTTATTTTTATCAAGTGTATTTTCCTCTTCATTTCTATTACATGTTGTATAATTTATATCACATTAATACAATAGTGATTAATCTTATACAGGTATATGTAGGATTAATTAATAATTCAGTATAGGAAGTTAGATTTTAAAAATTCTCTTTCATAGACATATAAAACCCAGGAAAACTGTCTAAATTACTCTTTTCTGTCTCCCCCATACTGGATACTATATTGGCATATAACTCAGCTATGTGTATGATCCATCAACACCAGGGAGGAGTAATAATTCTAAGGGGCATATATCTGAGAAAACTCAGTTACAGTTAAATGGTTCTGCATTTTCTTTTTCTAAATGTGTCTGTTAACATGTATGGGAGCTATTTTTTGTATCCACCTTAGAGATCCCTCTGTATTGTCTTGTCCTTTCTGAATTGTCTTCTTCAGTATTTGGTGTGATTGACAGTAGGGGTAAAGCCCACACTCAAAACAACATGCTGTTTGGCATCTCTCCTGTGAATTCCTGAAGCAATGAAAGTCAGAAAAACATTGTCAAGATAGGGTCATAATAAAAGGCCTTATTCAATGCCATTCTCCTGAGCCTGTAAATTCAGTAAAGTTTATTGTTTTGATCTCAAGTCCATAGATTACGCTGTGTGATTTAAGGCACTAAAGAAGCAGTCAGTTTGAGCAGCAGTAAAATTTCTGCAGAGTAAACATACTCATAAACAGGCGCTCTGCAACATCCTCATACTGCACTAGTTTCCCTTGGTTGTTTCACTTCAGGATTACAGTGCTGAAATGATGCAAAGTGCAGTATGAGGAGGTTAAAAGGCAGGACTTAAAAGGCAGGATTCACTAAAAATATTTTAATGATTTAGCACCTTCAGTGATAAACATAATGGTCCTGCAGTATATATTCTTTGGCTTGGACAGTGCATAATCTGTTAAAAAGTACATTTCATGCATGGCAAGTACTTCTGACCTTCACTTTTCTTGGCTGTTGTTGCAATTAATTAAAAATTACCCAGCAATTCCCTGGCTGAAGCTGTGAACTTCTGGTATGGATGCTGCACAATAATTTGTAATTGGTGCATGTCATCCTTACATCTTCCCAGCATTCTTTTCCTTTTAAGCTAGTGGGACTTTTTTATAATTCAGGGTCTATAAATCTAAGGATTTTATTGCCTTTTATAAAAGCCAAACTATTTGGAGAGAGATTGTAAGTGTCCCAGAAGGGCTGGGATAACTGAGAGTAACTTGAGAGGAAGGAGAAAGAGAATAAAGTATTTTTCCCTCACCCTGGGAAGGTTATGAATAGCAGAACTGTGTCCAGTATCTTGGCTATGCTTCAGAGAGCTAAATTTGTCTGATGGTTGGCTATGAAGAAGATCAAGCCTAGTAGGCTCAGAGCACAAGTATTCACAGCCCAGCCCAAGAGTAGAAATCCCAATTTATCACAGGATCACCAGAGCTATTGAATATGAAGAGATACTATGAGTGCAGGGATGATGGAGATGGTGGTGGTCTCCAGGGTGGAGAGATGACTGATGATTGGAAGCATGTCCTCGATGCTGTTAAACTACATATGATGTTGTGCCTTGAGCACATGAATATTGAGAAGTAGAAAATCATTGGATCTAATTTCTTCAAATCCTGATGGAAACTTGCATACCAGAATTTGCATTTTGTTATTTACATAAGCTTCAAGATATTTAATTCTTATGCCTTTAAGATATACAACAAGAGCTCTTTCCCAGTAGGTACTTGTTCTCTGATATTTATTTTCAAATCTTTTGTGCCATGTATTTTGTGTTGCACCTTTAGATAACCACTCACAATATAGCTTATTGTCAGTTTCAAATACTGTGTGTTGTTCTCTTTGATATAGTTTTCATCATGTAAGTGTATATATCACCTGGTTTTAGTATTACTTACCTTTGTCTCTTACTGGGGAGCCTTACAGAATGCTCTATTCTGCTTAGCTTATTCCCCAGTACTCAAAAAGGAGACAGGGAACAGCAGCATGAGGAGGCTTACATTAACATATATTAACTGACACTGAAAATAGCAGAAGAAAACCAAAAAAATAAAGACCATGTACCAAGTCTGTTTTTCTCTTATTACCTAGGAGCATATGCATTATAGTGGGTATATTCCTATGTCACAAATCTAAGATACTATTTACTGTACCACTATTATTTTATATATATTAGGAAAGAAAATATGCTACCAGTTAAAGACAAAATATTTTTATGACTTAGTATTTTTATTTTACACTTTTTTAGAGAACTCATACTTATTTAAGTAGACTCTTATTATATATCACTCTTGGATATACATAAAATAAAATAAAGGTGAAATAAATGGATTAAAAGTATTCCTGAACTGTCTTCACTTCCAGAGTCTGATATTCCCAAATTACCTTTCAGCTTAGTCATCAAGTCCATGTTTATTCAAACATGGTTTGAGTTGTAATATAGTCTTTTGGACCCCTGTAAGATAATCTTGTACACTGATTTTGAGTGCCATGTTCCTAAACTATAAAAATTGTGCTAGTCTGATAAGCGTATTTTTTTCCCCAGCATAAACACAATCATTTTCTCAGTTTTTATTCTGTTCTCTTAAAAAAAATTAAACATTTTTTTTACTGCTAGAGAGTTAATTTGTTTCTATATGTGATCCTTTGATTACCAGAGTGTAACTTCTTCATGTGGCAATAGTTAGTCTTAGGAAGAGTTCTCTGTGAAGTTAATTTTTATAAATTGAGTCTGGCTCCCTACTGACTTCATAAAATGGAAATTTTGTTTCTTTTGGGACAGAGGAGAAACAGCCCTTGGATGTAATAAAATCACACTAAAGTACAGAGAAAATCTTTGAAAAGCCTATATTTAAAATAAAATCATTATTTCTATGCTCAAATAATATTATTCAAAATAAGATCATGTCTTGATTGCAAAACAGGAAAGCTCTCACCCAGCCTTTTTAAATTCCTGAGATCATACTAAAGGTTGAAAGGAGAAAAGGAAAATAGTAAATGAATGACCTTCATTAACTAAATGAAAATTATCCTTTTTTTCTTCCTTTTTCTATTTTTATCAAAGCCTAGACTTAACTCCAGTTATTTGAT